>PTEX01000014.1:988390-1001279 GCA_003342815.1 Eudromia elegans | reverse complement strand
GGCAGGCGAGGCGGCCGCGGGGCTCTGCCTTTGTGAGCGGCGCCCGCCGAGCCGCGGGGGCCGCCGCCGCCCGCTCCTCCTCACGCGCCGCCCGCCCGCCGCGGCTCCAACAGGTTGCCGCGAGCCCCGGGGGCGGCCGGGCCCCTTTTCCCCCTGAGGCGGAGGAAGGGAGGGAAGCGCTCGGAGCGGCGTGGAGAGGAGCCGAGGAGCCCGCGCGGCAGGTGCCGGGCTGCTCCCCCGCGGCCGCCGCAGCTCCGCGCCGCGCGGTCGGGGACGGACACACGGACACGGAGCCCCCGGGGCGGAGGGCGGCTCGGGGACGGGGGTCGCCGGGGGCCCTTCGGAGGCGCTCGGCGTGGGCGGCCGCCTGCAGGCGTCATGGCCGAGGCGAGCGGTGCCCCCGGCCCCGCCGCGGCCCTGGCCGGCACCGGCGCTCACGAGGCTTCTCACCGGCGGGAAACACGCTTCATTTTCTGTTATAAATTATATATATGTACGTTAAAAACCAATAAGACCCGTCGTGCAGCCTCCTCGGCACCCTCCCGCCGCGCGGGGAGGGAGGACCCGCGTGGGGCGGCCGGGGGCCGGTGACACGGAGGTCCTGGTGGCGCCGGGGAAGGGGCTGCCCGGTACCAACCCCTCCTTTCATGAGCCGCTTTAATGGGCTGTAAAACGTGGAGTGAATCGGAGCGGCCGCGTGGCGGGGAGCGGGTGCCCCGTGCGAGGCGCCCTGTGCCACGGGACTGGCTCCGGATCGGGCCGAAAACAGGGGCGTTTGGAGCCATCCACCCTGCCTTGTCCCGCTTTGCTCCCATTCGGAGCTGAGCGATGAAAATCCGCACAAACCACCCGCTCCCTCCTAGTTACTTCCCCCTGCCTTTAACCAAGGAAGCCGTTATCTAAAATTGGGGTAAAAGTGCTGAGAATTGGTGGCGGGCTGCACAGTGCTGCGCCGCGTGGCTGCCCCTGCCAGTCCTTACCCAGCGCTGGGGGCAGACGGAGCAGCAGAGACCGGCTTGCGAAGCAGAAGAGCCGCGTCTGACTCCTGTCCTTGGCTCCTGCCTGGCTTCCAGTGTCATTTAATGCCCCGGTGGCACCTGCCCGTCCTCCGCGTTCCCGTGGCAAGGGGAGTCGAACTAGCAGGATGCAACTGTGCAAGACACCAAATAAACCCAGGCAAAGAACCACCTCCAAACCCTGAAAAGACCCCCCATAAAAATGAGGGAGGAAAAAGAAGAAGAAAACCAAAGAACAGAGCAGTTTCGTACACCGAGGGCGGAGGTACAGGAAGATTCAGGGCATGGAGCACGTTTTTGTTCAAGAGGCAACGCGGTGCCATCCCGATCCCAGACCCAGCAGAAACCAGCAGAAATCGCAGGCCGCCCGGCATGGTTTGGGGTCCAGGGCCTGGCACTTTCAGGCCACAGTCAGATGTATTTCTTTCTTTCCTGTATTTCTTCCGAACCACGAAAGAAAGGGGAGTTAATTCAGAATTTAGAGTGATACCCGCAGCGTTAAAGCAGAAGAGCTGTTTTTTGCAACCCCTCAGCTCTTAGCTGCTTGTACCAGGCTCAGGTTGGTTCCTGTTCCCTTCAATCCGCCTCGGGCTGAAGAGGGCGCTTGGAAGTTGGGATCTTTCTCTGCAGTCTAAGAGGGTCCCCACAGAGCACGGACCGGACGAGGAGCCGAGCGGCAAATCCAGAGCGCCCTCCTCTCCCTCCCAGGCAGGAGCAGAGCCCCCTGCCCGACGCAGGGCCCTTCTCCAGCGCAACCCTGCCCTGCTTCCCGCCGCGCTGAGACCCGAGGCAGGTCTGCGACGCCCCGCTGAGGCTTTGGGATTGGGTGTCACTGTTCTAGCTGGCGGGAGAGCTGCTTCTGCAGGAGGCGAAGGCGCCGCGAGCCGATCTGGCGGCCGCGCTCTGCTCCGGGTCCACGTGCAGCCGCCCGAGAGGCAGCAGCAGCAGCGCGAGCGAAGGCGGCGGAGCTGCAGACGGAGCCACAACGCTGCAGCCGCCCAAACCCACCCCGAAAACACAGCAGAGGTTGAGGGTCCCCGCAGGGAGAGGCACCAGGCCGCTGTGCCCGGGCCGGCGGCCCCGGCGGCAGCCTCGGCGCTGGAGGGCACGCTGCCTTGCAGGCGCGGGAAGCCTCCTGCTCGCCGCGCGCGAGCGATGCCAAACAGGAGCAGCTGGTTGCACATAATAACATGCATTGTGTAAGTGAGCAGCACAATAAGCAATTTGCTCGACAACCCAGGGACATCAGGACAATTCTGTACAACAGAGAAGAAAGAAAAGGGGGGGGGGGGGGAAACCAAACGCGATGACCAAACCCTAAGGGAGCCTCGGGATACTACACGTTCATTTCATTAGGCTCGCTCTTATAAATATTTATTGCACGCACTATCTCATCACTCCTCCAGGAATAGGTGCTGTGTTACTGTTCCACCCAGCGAGGGCTTTGCCTCTTGCCCTGGTCCTGCTGCAGGCGGCCGCCGGCTGCCAAAGACAGAGAGGGAGCAAGAGAAGGACATTAGCTATGGAAAACTTAAAAGGAGGCTGTGGGGTGGATATTGGCGGTGTGGGAGAAGGGGGACAGAGAGGAGACGACACCGAGTAACGGGATTTGGAAGCCGTGCTTCAAATCCAGGGATGGCGGAAGGGATTTCTGCAAAGCAGGGCCAGCCTGGACCATGAACGAACAGAAACTCTCCCACGCCATGGACCCCACGCGGCTCCAGGAGGGGAGTTTCGACGTAGGCGAGTGCCAGCATGGGAAACTGCTCGCGAGGAAGCCAAGGGGCAGCCTGAGGATCATTATTTGCCCGCAAGTAGAAAGCGTTCACATTTGAGTAACATAAAAATCTAGCATTTATAAAGCAGCTGTTATAAAAGCATGGATTTTTAGCTCCACTACTCCTGTTGCATTGCCCTATTCCTGGCCCTCTTGGTTGATCACCAGGACTTCTCCCTCAAGTGAGGATTTGCAGAGTCAAACACCAACTTGCCTCCAACAGAGGCTGTCGAGGCAGAAGAGGCTTTAGGTTAAATGAATCCATTTCACAACAAGTCCCCCTTGTTGTCATATTTGTCCTTTTTTTGTGCATTTGTTAACCAGCTTGTTCACTGCCAGCTATATTCAAAAAGGATCTGCGAGAAACATCTCCATGTGCTGCAAAGTGGCTGCACAGAGCATCACTCTCCTGTGAACATACGCGAGTGTGAAAAAGTGTTTGCTCGTAAACAACATCTGTGGACTTCTACAGCACCTACACCAAGGCCCAACAAGCGCTGCAGTCCCTAAATAGGCTAATTTTATTCCCTGCTATGGTGCCTACTGACTAGGGTTGGTTTTAGGGTGAACGACACGAGCAGCATCCCGGCGGCTGCACGGTCGGGGCCACCATCAGGAACACCCGTCACGATCCTTTGTAACGGCGGCCGTGTGCCAAAACCAGGGATCTGCCCCACGGGCTTCATGAGCAATCCAGAGCTGGAATATAGCGGTGCGTGCCCACGGCCCCGGGGGATTTTCTGCGTGCTGGGGTGCTTGGCCTTGCTGCACGTAGCCCCCCTGTAGCCCGGCCTCGCTTGCATCTAAGTTGGACACCAGGCGTAAAGTTTGAATAAAAACAAATCCCGGCGCTTTGGAACATAAGAGGGTGGGCTCTGGAGGGCTTCTGCCCTTCTGGAATGGTGTTTGCAGAGCCAGAGCTCCTCTTGTCTTTATATCTCCGCATTCCTGCACTAAGGAGCCCCCTGCCCTTTCTCCTCCAAGCAGCCCCCCCAGGTCAGCACAACCCCACCCCAGACACCTCAAGAGCTCTTGGGTTTTTGCTCAGAAACGGCCGTTTCGTACCAAAAACCTGCACTGGCTTTTGCAACCTCCCGCTGTGCGTTAACGCAGACCTGTCCCATCCATCAGACCGCTCTGCAAACCTAAATAGATGCTGTATTTATTTATGGATTAGCGACCACAAGAAAGGGAAGCTTTGCACCATTGTGAACCCCGGCGCACTCGGTCTGCTATAAATAATGCAGCATTGTGCAGTGTTGGTTTATGGTCTAAGTTCCAGTGCGCGACACAGACCAGCAGACTCAGCAAAGGCGAAGGCAGCAGCGGGTATTAGTAAGAGAAATGGCACCAGCTGAGGAAGACTATAAAAAAAAAACCCCAAACCAGCAAAAATGTCATGTCCTCAGAGTTATTTTGATGCAAATTTGCCCAGTTAGAGGCCTGCTTTTACCTCCGATTCGTAATCGCTCAGATCTACGGTTATCCTCTGGTTTTCGCTCTGCTTTCTCCCGTTCATGAGCTGATTCAATTTCAGCTAAACACTCGTTACGGGAGGTCGACGCCACGGCCAGGGGGCACCCATGCAACGGGGCTTTCAAAACACGACGACACGGAAAGCGCTTCCGCTCCTTCCTTTGAACCCGCCAATTAAAACTTTCACAAATAAAGCTACTGTTTAACACCGGCCTTGTCCACAGGGGAGCAAGTGCAGTGAGCAAAGAGATCCCTACCTCTAATTGGGCCCGTTTCCCTCTTTTCTTAGACGTGCCAGGGTTTCCTTATTGCCGTTTTTTCCCCTAAATGAGGAGAAGAGCAGGGTTGTCCCGAGTGTTTGCAGGGTAGCTGTGCTGAAAGCAAAGCCGTGGGGAATCGGATTTCTCTGGAGAGGAAAAGGGCTCCAATAGCTCTCTGGAAAGTTGGATTGATAGCCCCTAAGAAGGACTCATCAAGTGTCTCTCTCCCTTTTGAACATGAAGGAGAATATTAGATTAACCTGACTGCTGTAACAGCGTTAGCTCCTGCGTTTAAAGAAGATGCATTTGATGCTGTACGTACCCAAGCGGAGACAACGTGTGGCTGCAGCAGTCCCGGACGGCAGCGACTGTGCTGGGCTCTCCCGTGGGCCCTTCCAAGATGCTTTTGCCTCATTTCTGGAAGGCCAACAGATTCATTTGGGATTAAGGCCAACCCGGATCGAGGAGCTCGGATTATCCGCCTGGAAAAGGCTGCCGCGCTTGCCCGTTGGGCTGCCCACCTTGCTCCCGGTGCTGCTTTTCCCGGGATGCTCCTGCCGAGGCACCGCTGCACCGGAGCAGCTCCGGCAGGGAAGCCGCAGTGCCTGGACACGATCCTGTTCCCGTCCTTGTGCTCCCGAGCAGGGCAAACCGTGCATGGCTGGGCCTGGGATTGAAACAGATTAATTAAACGGCACTTGTATTAATTTCAATTACAAGTGTTGGCGGGCGCAGCCAAATCAAGTGATTTATGGGCCATATCAATCTAATGCATACCACTCTTAAAATAATACCTAATAAATGAGTTTATTATACAGATGTAAGGCCACCCTCTTAGTTTCAGGGCTCTTGCGACATGGCCAGCTCGACCTGGGTTTCACGGCCTTGCCAGGGAAAGGGCTGGGATTTCTCCCCCTTTCCCCTTGCTGCATTTTAAGAAAGGAACACGCAAAAGGGGACACCCCCCCGCCAAGTCCGTCTCAAAGCACCCGCGGGCCAAGAGGGGGGCCTGGATGTTGAATTTCAGGCAATTCAGGGCCAACCTGAGCCCCTCCCCTTCCCTGTCCTCTCCTCCACAGGTGCCAAACCCCATGAATTATCATGAAATCATCTACCAATGAACGCAGTTGGAGAGGAGAGGGGCTGGGGACGGCCACGTCTCCGTCTCCGCACGGGAAACTGCTGGCGGCCGCAGCGGCGCGGAGCGTCGCCTCCGTGATTTACGGGCTGCCGCGCTGCTTTAAAACACATTAGGCTCCAACTATTTAATTACTGGGCACTAGCAAATTGCGGCGAGAGAGGAGCCGGTCACGTCTGCGAATGCCAACATTTATCTTTCTATTTATCTGCCGCAGCTTCCGAGATCCGTGTGGAGCCACTGGCTTCTATTAGGCAACACCGGGCGAGTTTGCTCCCGGTCCCTCTGCGGATGTTATGACCCTGCCATGCCTTTTTCCCTGCTGATTCTACAGGGACGTCCCTCAGGATCGTGCTGCATTTCAGCTTTCGAGGCAGTCACGTTTTGCAGAAGGAAACCCTGTGTCCTCACGAAGGGGACGAGAGCTTTCGGTCCCAAAGCCGCACGCAAAGACGAGTCTTTGGCTCGTGCTGCTGTTGCAGGCACCTCATTCCTGCTCGCTGCAGGGTAGTTTGTCACGTCACTGGTGGGCGTTTTGGTGTTAACAACAATCCCCTGCCCTTCGTTTTCCTGCCCCAGCAGCCGATGCCGCGGTTGGAGCCAGTGATGCTCAGAAACCATAATCAAGGGCTGTAATCAAGCAAGCTCTTTCGGCAAGCCTGACTTGCGGGTTCTTAATTTTTGTTTCAAAATTTAATTTCATTGCATTTTATTTAAAAATGCTTAATTCAAACCGAAGCATCTCAAATTTTCCAGAATTTAATTTCAGGGAGTATTTATTTACTGCTGGTTTCTGATCCCTTTCGTATAGGAGAAAACCTGAAATAGCGAATTCCCTGCAAAATGAGCATCCTGGCTCCCGGCCAGCGCGTGTGGCTGCGTGGGAAGGAAGCGGGGACGGATCCCGAGGGCACCCAGAGACACGTCGCGTATGTTCCCGGGAGCCCGAGCACAACAGCGACTGTTATTGATACAGCTATTGGCAGAGACAGATTGAAAGGCACGGAGCATCCCGAAACAGGCTCGGCTGGGGGGAGCAAGAGGCAGCCAGTCAATCTCAGGCATCACTTGCAGTTTCTTTCTTAACATCATAAAGTGGCAAAGGGTTCATCTGGCCCAGAATACAAGGTCTTCCAGGAATGATCTTTCTCTAATGCTGTCCTGGAGTTGTATTATGAAATCGAGGCATTAGAAACAGATTGGCAGCCCCCAAAGGACAAACTCCCCCTATAAATCCGTGCTCCTGTGTCAGTTCTTGGGATCTGCCGTGTGCACAAGTCACGAGAATTAAAACATGGTGCCTCTGTCTGACCGATGCCACGAGCTGGGCCAGGACTCCGGCACCGGGGCTTGGAGGAGCGCACGAGCATCCCAGGAAACCCGGAGGGGCCGGCAGCACTGTTACCTTCATGCCCTTCAGAAAGGTGAGGAAGAGGAGCAGGAAACAGCGCGGCTTTGCTGGAACAAACATCTCAACATTAGGATCTCCAAACCCTTCTCACTTCCATCGCGTCTCTTTGTCCACATGGAGGGAACCTGTTCCAGGATAAAACAGCTCTATCCCGGATCAGTTTTCTCACTGAAGAGCAGGATGGGCCCAGCCCGTGGCCAGGATGGTCCCGGTATGAGAGCTGCTGGGAAGGGCCGCTCGGGGTCCCTGGGGACACCTCCAAGGCTGGCAGTTCCAAGAGGAACCCAAGGGCAGGTCAGCCCTAGCAGCGAGCTGGGTCGGAGGGACCTGGGCCAGCAGCAGCCAAGGAATCCGAAAGGCACCAACTCGCCCGCCTTCTCCCGGGGATCCCGGGCACTGCAGCGGCGCGGAGCCCGGCACAACAGCTCCAGCTTGTGGCTGCCCAGGGCTGCTCCGTGCCCTTATTCCAAGCAATCCCCCTCCATCTCCCTCTTTCCATCATCTACCTGCTTTTCCTGAACACCAGCAAGCACACGACATGCGGGCAGCCCCTTCCATCGCTGCCGCTCTCCACCGAGGAAGGAGAGAGCAGAGATCTGATTAGGCCCAGACTCCACTAAATCAGGGAGAGAGACAGTTGAGAACAGGAAAAGAAAAAGCACTTAACTCGATTTATTTAGCAGCATCTTTATTGCAATGAAAGGTTTCGGAATAAAACGCAGCAGAACTAATGTCTCCACTTTACATGATTAAAAGCCACTAGCTGGAAGGGGGGGAAGAAGGGAGGCCGAGAACCCCTGCGCAGGGAGACACGTAACTCTGGTAATGCAGACACAGGCACTTCAGCTTCCAAAATTAAACACCTGACCCACTATGGGGCAGATCGTCCCAGGAGAAACCAGCGGAGGATCCCTCTTCCCATTCCAAAGGCCGCCCCGAACGGCGAGGGGCACCGGCTGTACAGGGTGGCTGCCTGTTTTATGCCTTTGTAGCTATTCTTGCCCCTGCAGGAGCGCTGCCTCGTCACCACACACCTCAAACCAACCCTATTTGTGGGCATGGTGCAAGCGCTGTGGCCTTGGGTGCAATTTGCCATGTAAGGTCTTCAAAATCCTGTGCTTCAGAGGTAAAGCACTAACACACCGCCCTGCTCATGGAGGGTTTCCATAACCCATTCCCTAACGTCCCTAATAAGTAGGGAATCCATTTTCTGTTTTAATATAATGAAGTTGGCTGATTTTCAAAGCTTTACTCGGTGCTTTATTTCATTAACAAACACTTTGCAGTTAACTGAGTTTATAAAAATTAAGTGATTCTACATAGTTACTGCTTATACCTTCATCTAAAGGAAACGAGACTATTGAAAGTAAAGGGGAAGACTGGGGCTCATCTCCAACGAGAGGGGTGAATCCCAACTGCTCCGAGCACAGCGCGAGCAGGAGAAGTGCTGGAATCTGCCTGAAAACGGGGCCGAATAACGCGCTCCCACCAGAAACAGCCAGAACAACTCCCCGCTGCCACATAGAGAGCAAAATCCACCAGCATCGCCCCTCACCAGCCTCCCCACCTCATCCCTCAGAGCCCCACGTCATATGCTATACATACACGGAATTAAACCATCCATCTCAAAAGCGACAGGGAATAACTGCAAAGTTTGGACAGCTCTTCTTTCGGACACCTCCCAGGACGGGACCATCCCTCCACCAGGCAAGGAGCAGGACTCGTCTCTCCGTTCCCAAACCAACACGACCTCAGCAGCCCCAGCAACCTCCTACGGCAGCAATCTCAATTATTACGAGCTTTACCTTCCCTCGTTGCTGGCAAGTTAGTCTTGGGCTGGACGAGACCTCGCACAAGGTATCTTCTACGCCCTGCTCTGAGCCCCTTGCAAGAACTGCAAAGCACCGATGATAAATCCTCCGCAGGATGGGCGGGCATGGGGGCTTAAAGTGCTGTACAGAGAAAAAACTCTTAAAGGCAAAAAAAAATACATAATTTATGTTGCAAAACAGAGTACTTGCAGTACTTTGTACTTTAATAGCTTTCTGATATATATTTAAAACAAAGAAAGGTTGCATTATTAAAAAGTCATACGTCAGCACTTACATCGCATGCTGCACTCGATCAAATCTAGACGGGATTACTTCCATAACATTTAGTTCCTCTGTTGCCAAAAAAGCACTGTTTGGTGAAGGCCATTTTTGTTATTTCTTAAACAAAAGGATGAGTTTTGTTTTAAAAAACATATACATTTACATTCAAGGGTAGTCACCTCTAGAAAAAGAACAAAACGTCCCAAAAGGGAGTTAATTTAATATTGAAGAAAATATAAACAACCTTGGAAAAGGTGATGCTATCCTTGTATAATTTTATACATATATGTATATATGAACAGATATAGATATATGTATATATAATACAGCATAAACAAATAAGGAACAGAATGGAATTCCATAGTAACAGCTTCTATTGGTCTGTACTCCCCGCCACGTTGCTGTTTCAAATGCAGCAGCAGACTTTGTCTCGCCATAACAACTACAGCACACTCCATAGGATGCTGAATTCATCTCAGACACAATTAATGGCTTTGTGAAGACAGGACATCACGGGAACCCGGGCCCCTTCCCTGCCATGCCTTTTCCAAACTCAAAATTGTAAACTTGTTTTCCTGCTCATCATATCTTAACCATCAGCGATCCACTCAGAAATCACTGCAACCTTAAACCCAGAAACACACCGAGCCAAAGGGCCCCACGGCGGGGGGCTGCGTTTGCGGGACGCCCGTCGCTTTGGCTGTCGCTCGCACAACCCCACGACCAGGTTTGCAGATTTAACCACCGCGTAACCGCACCAGCTCCCACGCTTTGGTGCTCCGAGAGGTGATGCTGTTTGATGCAGTACGGCGGGATGGGGTGAAACCCCAGACTTCCAGGGTCAAGCCGAACAACGCAAAAGCGAGGAAAACGTACGGCTTCAACTCCTCGAGCACCGAGAGCTTCAACACTGAGAGTGATTCCAGAGTTTAAAAAGATTAAAAGACAATCACGTCTGCTGCTCCCTAGCACCAAAATGGAAAGAAAAGGACATTCTTAGGTTTCTGAGAGAACCATTAAAGCTTACAGAAGTCTAGAGGCAAGTCCCAAGGGAGAATTTGCTGCAGGTTTCTCTTCTAAATGACTCGCTGCAAGTTAAAAGTGACTTCACACACTTATGATGCTTTTTAGCCAAGCCTGCTGCTTAGATAAAACCTCACTCGCAAGACAACTGTGATTGCACGTCCCGTAGGCTTAGCAGGGTAACCTTAAGCTATCCAGGAGGAGTTCCTCAAACACAGCCTCATAATCATGCTACACGAGACCGCCAGGGCTGGCCCGGAACAGGGGGTCTACAGACAGAGCAGAGTATGAGTCGGCAAAACAGTTCCTAGAATAAAGCAGGAAATTTAATGAGATAAGTTCATGCTGCCTCACATGTAGTGCTGATAAGTCTTTCTTCACCAAATCCTCAGTAGGTCTTCAATTCAGAAGATTTAGTTTAAAAACTGTAATAGGATGCATATACCTATATCATGCTGACATGACAGTAAGAAAACAGTATTGCAAAACCAGCTCCAGAATGAACACTAGGGAAAAAGTGTCTGGCTGCACTTTCAGGCTTGTTTTAAAATTTACGTAGTTTCAGCTCTCTGATTTAATTATCTTGCTTCTCGGAGTAAAAGATTGTTTTGCTCACAGCACTATAAAATATCCTTCCACTTCCCCAGGTGAAATCAAGTACAGTCAGGATAGGAGATCAAGCTATCAGAAAAAAAAGAAAAAAAAATGGTATGAATTATCCTGGGGAGAAAACAAAACCCAAAAAATATGTCAATTGAATTGAATCTAAAATTTAAATTCTTTAAGAGGCAGCTTAAAAGTAATTTTTTTTTAAGGAAAACCCAAATCTAGAAAGGCTGTCTATCTTGTGACCAGCTTCCAAGAAACCAGACACATCCCTTTAAAGAAGCATAAAAGCTATATGATAGCATTTAAAATGTAATCTGTGTTGTAACCGTTCAGGTAAATTCTTGTTATGTAGTGAGTAAAGTCATCTGGTATGATTTTGTAGTATGATATCAGGAACACACCATAAAAATACATCAGTTCAGTCACAATGCTTTTAAAAAGTGAAGATCTGGTGCTGTGCAAGTAGGTTTAAGTTTCAGCTCCCACAAGAGAACACCCATGGTACGGCATTATACCTCAGACATTTGATTTTATTTACACTTTAAGTTTTAAAGTTATTATGTTACTGTACTTTAATTTCCTGTATGGCACCAAATTTACTTTAAAAAAGAAGCGTTTCTCTGTGTGTCTATGTGTGCACGTGTGCACATGTGGCAGGCACCAAAATGCAACGTCCCATCCTATTTTCTCTAGTTTCCCGTTTGCCCTGGCTCGGTTAAGAGTCCGCAGAGGTTGGGTTACATTGCCTTCAGGGCAGCAATGTGAGAGCCCAGATTCTCTTGCAGGTAATACAGCAGATGGAGTTCGTAGTGCTCTCCTGACTCGGGTACCCTTATGCTGTGTCTCTCCTGAGGGTAGATCTAAAATATAAAATAAAGTGATGAGCGTCCACAGAAACTGCAAGCTGCAACATTTAAACCAACCAAACACTCCAACCAGTTCACATACTCATGTGATCCCACTTCATCAGGTCAGTCTGGAGTTAATAAACCCTCTACTCCATTGCCTAAACCCAGAGACAACCCATTACACCCTCTGATCCAGCTGGCATGGTGAGAGAGGGAATCAGGGGAATTGGCCTCGCAGAACAGAGGCAGATCCTGTCCAGGGTCACCATGGAAATCAGCCAGTGCCCAGGTCTGGGTATAGAGCTAGGAGGGCCTAACTAAATGTATAAGCTCTTCTAGGCTGCACGAACGCTGCCTCCACACTGCAGCTGTCCTTGGGAGCTCTGAACTGCTCACCTAGCTAATGTTGTTTTTAATTTACTCATAAGACTTCTCTTCCCCCCTTTTTCTAATATATAAAAATACAGCATTTTTATCAAGAAGTTCGAGCACCCCAAAACAACTGTGTTAAAGGCTCCAATCCGGACTCCCCAGTGCTAGCAGGATGTCTCATTTTTACATCCCAGTTCTGGCCTTACCTGTAGGTCGTATGGTTTCCCAGCTCTCACTAAAAAGCTGAGCAAAATACTAGTGTGTGCAAAGTGAACATTCTCATCCAAGAATCCATGCAGCAGCAGCAAACGGTTCGGTCTGAGAAAAGCAAGAGAAATAATTCTATAGAACACTGCAGAATATTGACTGGGCCAGACATTTCATAATCCACAAACATCTCTTCAAATAACCTCAACATTTGAAATACTTGCATTTAAAAGAATGACTGTATTATAAGTTGTTCTGCAAGGGCCTACCATTAGCTTCCAAATCTTTCTCTTTCTTCTCTGCAACCCTTCCTGCATACACACATCACGGTCAGGCTTTTATCTGTCAATCTCCTTTGTTCTCAGAAGCATTTCCCAGTTCAGACAATACAATGGTTTAAGGTTTGCTCAGAATCTCTGATGGTTTCCACCTCTTTGGCAAGAAATCTCATGCTGCTGATACAGTCTTAGAGCTTACAAAAAGCATCCTGACCAACTATTTTTGTCAAGCTTAAGGCTGCTCCGAGGGCCTAATCACATAGTAGAAGATATGTTTGCCATTTCTTTAGGCATAACAGATAGTCTTTAATTACAATCAGTACGAAAAGGGATTACTTGGAAAGGCCTATAATTATGCAAATGTTCATTCAAGTCCTTTTT
>PTEX01000014.1:885763-988355 GCA_003342815.1 Eudromia elegans | reverse complement strand
CTACTATTCATGGTTCCAGCATTTAATTGCCAGGATAGGGAGACAAAGACGTGTCTGCAGGGCTTGAACCTTCCTGATAAGGAAAGTAGGAGGGAAGAGACAGAAGCCAACTCACTCGGAAGGAAACTTCTCGGCTTGCATGGCCACCGATCCTAGGTAGTACCCCTGCTCGTTGTGATCCGGGTGGCCCATGTAGCGCTCCGTGTAACCAGTGTCGTAGAAAATCCACAGGGTGACTGGTGCTCCAGCAATGGCAACCTGCAGGTTCAACAGTCCCCTCAGCACAGGGAAGGGATGTGACAATGACAAACCCCACTCCTGTGGGGATGTCCCTTTCTCTCACGCGTGTCCTCCTCCCTTCCGTGTCCCAGCACGGAGAGTGCTAACAAGCGTCTCTTACAATCCATACAGGTTTCAATGGAGAAGAGAGAAACATAAAGCAATCCTCGCCCTCTCACCCGGCTACAATAAATATGTGCTGAAAGCTTCTACCACCGGAGGACCCACAAAGAAATTGTCCCAGTCTGTCTGCAAGCACCACTCTGGTAAAGCTCCATCCGTCCTAAGGAGGGAGCTGGAGCTACCATTTACAGATGCCAAACTGATCATCTGTGGTCCTCAAGCTGCAAGCGGTGCTTTTAAGCAAACATCATCCTGCCCTAGCTGCATTACAGAATGGATGCAGTCTCAGCAAAGCCTCCCTTGTAGAGCAGATTGGTCTGCACAGAAACCATTCTTTCAGGCCAGAAGAGCAGGAAAGAGTTTATGGAGGAAGAACATCTCATCCCCACGCTGCAGGCAGAAATACACAAGCGGAGAGAACTGAAGAGACAGGCCCATGTCACACAGTATTTTACAACTGCTCTTGTGACACACACTGAAAGCGGGTTTCAAGACACAGTTGCTTTTTAGCAAGCAACAACTTCAGAAAAGAGTAAATAGATTTTTCATATCTAATCTGTTTCCTGTCAAGTATCAAAAAGACTATCAAAATTTTTAAGCCTAATTGGAAATACTTGCACAAAATGTACACTGGAAAAGGAATTTCCCCCTGAATTCACCCAACCACAAAAATCTTGAGGGAAACAGCCAGAGGACCATGTGTTCACTTGTCAAGAGAGAGCTCAAACGTCTTTGTGCTGGGAACACCCTTGGGAGGTGACGTGATTACGAGAAAAGGATGATCTGCATCACCATGATAAGTACTCAATGCATGAACATACCCTGAAGATATCTGACCTCTGCATTAAAGCCATAAGAGAGAGGTAGCCTCCGTAGGACCAGCCGTGAATGCCAACTCGGTCCAAATCAATGAAGTCATACTGGGATGCTAAATACTGCAGTCCTTCCACTTGGTCATCAATTTCTATTTGTCCCTAAGAAGGGAGAGAAAAAAAAGTATTTTTGTTACTTTTGGACAAAAATTAAGCTCGCAGGATTTCAGAAGGTAACTAGCTCAACACTGTCATTATTTCTATTTGTGCAGCACTCATTCCACTGGGCCCGATATGTCACAGAAAGACGATCCCTTTCCATGATAAGATGCAATAAATTCACAATAACCCATTCCCTTCAACTACCTTTCCCTTCAGTTGTCTCCTTGCTTGGGAAAGAGTAAGAATTTCTCAGTTTAAGGCAAATTTCTGCACAACAGCAAGGCTGAATTCTAGCTCTGTGTATCAGAGTGCCTTTCCCAACATGCAGAGAGCCACAGAGTGAAGCCAGCAGAGCCTGGCACAAGCCTCCCCTGTTCCCCTGGGACGCTCTCCAAACTGACACAGGAACTACTCTAAACCCATGCTGCTGGTGAAACCACCCTGTGCTAAGCAGCTCTGGTAATAGTCAAAGACTCCCCCCTACGAACCCTTGTCTTGTGCTGGACATGCAGGGGGTGGTTTGCAACCTCAAGCACTGATATTATTGCAACCTCCTGCCATTAAGTGTCTCCTCCCTCAAAACCACACTGCTCAACTATGTGCAGTTCACCTCCCAAACCTTGCTAGTATCACACATGTGGTACACATGTGGCAAACCGTTGTAGCAAATCAGTGCTTTAGTTCAGATTGTCCAACAAGGTTGGGAGACTCATGCCACTCTCTGGTTGAAAATCATAAACCCGACGCAGGGCTGCTTACCATTTTGTATTTAAAGGCTCCTTCAAACTTCAGTCCTCGGTGGCAGGACCCCCGGTTGTCAATCACAACAACAACATAGCCCAAAGAGGCCAGGGTGTTCAAACGGAAATATTTGATTCCTTTAAACCGATTGTTCACCAGCTGTACCTGGAACAGAAGAGGAGCATGGACACAACCGTGTATGTAAATGGAATCCAGAGGTCACTTGTCAATCTGGTTTATGTACAGTAACTTTCCTTTAAATGTTTTACACATGTTTCTAACGCAAAGTTTTCAGGTCTCTCCTCTCTGCTATTTGATTCCCTCTCTCCACTTGCAGTTTGCTAAGAAACCAGCTGCTCTCCCTCCCATTAACAGGTCGTTTTATGTCATGGATATGAAGAGATGAACCACACTCCCCGCTGTGCACGTCCTGAGGCACCAGGCAAGAGGGGAAGCTGACTGCCCAGCCCAAGCCTGAGCTGCAGCTCTGCTGTCCCCCATCTCTAATCTTTCCCAGGAGAAAATCCGAGTCTGCTCTGAGTCTTACTCCAGCCACATTGGACCACAGCAGGGCAGAGAAGATTTGAGGAAGCAAAACAGGGCTCAGGAGCTCACCCTTTCCTATCCACCAGCAAAAGGAGGACAGCTGGGCAAGCTCTCCTAAATATCTACTGATGATGGTGTAGGGGAACAGAGAGCCCCCCGCCCCATACACATAGGGAGAGTGGAAACAAGAAGTAGGAGTCACTATGGATGAAGGGGAGACAGAACAGGGAACTGAGACTATTCCCACTCCCCTTCCTCCAAGTTCCAACTCCTGGTTCCAAACTTGTTCTCCAAACTCTGAATCAGTTCTTTCTCTCTCTTTCTCTCCCTCTGTCACGACTGGCACTGCCTCCATCTATGTCCTGAGAATCATTTGCCTGCAACACCGCCAGCCAAGCAGGTAACATTAAACAGGCAAAATGCCTTGCACCTTCCCTGGGCAGACCAGCAGCTACACAAAGAGATGAGCGGAGAGCAAGGTGACGGAGACCAAGCCCTGCTGCCGCTCACGGATGTGCGCGCTCACCTGGGGCCCTCCGTAGATGAAGAGCACAGTGGGATACTTCTTTCTGGGCTGCAGATTGTGAGGCTTGTACATCATCCCATAGAGCGTAAAGCCTGAGGAGCTCTCGAAGGAGAAGACTTCGGGGGGGATATAATCAGGAAGGGGACCTGCCACAGGAGGAAGCAAAGAGCCCAGTTTAACAGGGAAGAAGGGCTTAAGGCAGCTCTGTCCGTGCCCCATCACTGCCCTCAACACATCTCCAGTAATGCAGCTACTCCATGCTTCCCGAGGGATGTGGTCCTGTACACTCCTTCCCACAGACCAAGAAGAGCTCAGGAACAGGCAACCAGCGCAGAGCAAGAGAGTTCACTCACTCCCTGCAAATGATGCTAAAACTGCAACTCTACAGGTCCAGCAAAGGACACCTAGGCAAACCTCCCTTGCTACTGCATCGTGACGGGCTGGGAAGGTACAGGGCTTGTGTTGCAGAGAAAGAGGTGGTTCTAAAACCCCCTCAAGCCTGGCTTCCACCTGGCCCACAGCCATGGACCTGGTGCAGAAGACCACACTGGCCCCCATAGTCCCCCGACGCAGGGGCAGCCACCTCACAGCTTATGGAAAGGGGCATCTTGCAAGCACTTGGGTTGCTTCCCCTGCCACTCCTATCAAGGCAGGCTTCCTATCAAGGACTTCCTGGCTCTGGCAGTAGAAATTTAATAATTTCTGAATTATATTGCACTATGCTTTTTTTCACAAGAGATGATATACATTTGTAGCTGAGCCAAAAATATAATGAAATGGTTCTCTGGGCTTTTACTCCCTTGCTCTTACACAGAACAGTCACATTCCCTTCTCAGACTGTACCTGACCGCATCAAATAAGCCACACACTCTTCATCTCTCCTCACTACCACAAACTGCTTATTTACCTCAATCCCTGGCACAGTTTACATGGCCTTCTCAGGTAGCCTCCTAGGAAAACCTCCAGGATAAACACTCAGTCGGACTGAAGAGGCAGCTGAGCTGCCACCGAGACACGTATCTTCTGAAAGCCCAGAAGACATGGCCAGTCACTAACCCAAAAAGAACAAATCAGACCCAGTTCTGCCTTCTCTTCTATAGAACCTGTTATACAGGTGACAAACTTATTTAAGTCTCAGGAGGGCATTTCTGGAGAAAAAGCCATAGAGGAGGGCAGTGTCTACATCACAACTAGGCAGCCCAAAAGCCAAGTATGCACTCTGAGCACTATACCCTTAAGAAGTCAGAAGCTTAACTGTCAAACTAGCAGGCAATCCTTCTTCAAGCATGAAATTCCCCTGCCTTAAAAATATATTTATTTTTGGAGCAATACTTACATAGGATGGATGTGTTGTTGCTCATTCAGCGCTGATACATTTTACCAGACCCGTAAAAGTTAGGACCACCTGCAGCCTCCTGCCACCTACCAGCATAAACCTTAATGCAAATCCAGCAGCTCTTTCTCACTCCTGCACTTCCCAGTATTCCTCATGCAAATGCGAGTTTTCAGACAAGTCATCCAGAACATAAAGGCTAAAACAAGCATATTCTGGATATTTTTCAACCTGTGAGTTCAGCTGCCCTGCTTCCATTCCCCATTTGTGCTGTTACCTGCTGAATCTAAAATGGTTGCCCAAAATTCCTTTGTCCTATGAGCTGCACCATCATCTTCAGGGCCTGTCAGCCGGTAAAGCGACACACAGTGTGGATTCTTCTGATTGCTGTACTTGCTGATGAACATGTCACAGTCCTAGGAAGAACAAGAGTATTACCTTGAACTCCTCAGTGCAAAGACATGAGAAAAAAAAATTGATCATTTCTTTCTGCATTTGGATCTCTCAGGAGGTGCTCATGGACCAAATTAAACCGGGAAGCCTGGGATCTGCTGGGAACAGCTTATAGATTCCAGGGAGCTGCAGTCCTCAGCAAGAGTCAAATATTAACACTCCAAAGCCATGTTTTCTGCTAGTTCTGAAAAATACACCTGCAAAACCAGCAGTGGCATGAGGACTGTATCACACCCTGTCCTCTTCTGGGCAAGGCAGTTCCTGCAGAACACCTTACTGCCCCTAACCCCTGGGACTGCACCCAAGGCTGTTCTCATATCATCTCCCCTTAACCCACTTCAGGGGAAAAGAGCCAGGTTTAAACAGGCACCTCAGCCCTGCTGCTTTTCTAGGAGGTGAGCAGAGCAGCAGCTGCCCTGGCAGGTCACTAGCAAAGCCAGAAGGGGACCTGTGGTGAAGCCCAGAGCAAATTGCTTTGGCTTCTAGAAGGGGCTACGAATTCACTGTACAAGGCACAGGAGCACCCAACATAGTGTAAAATCTACTTTTGTTATATACAGATGCAGCCTTATCTGCTGATCAATGAAAAACAGGCCTGTGGTCACAGGCAGGCTGGGTACCTGGCTGACAGAGCAGGCATGAGAGTAGCCACGTTCCGTGAGCCGCTTTGCTTCTCCGGGGTGCTCGTAGTTAACAACATACAAGTGATGCTCTAAAGGCGAGTCCTTTGTGCCTTGAAAATATAGTAGTTTTTTGACTTCATCTACATAGATCTGCCAAAACAAAGCAAACATATACCACAACGTTGAGTTAATGACAAAAAACCATGCAAGTCTTAGAGGCAGCACTTGACACCTTCTTGCCCAGCCTTTTCACTCAGGTCCTTAACCTTCCCCAGTCTTCATTATTTGCTATGCTAAATGATACTTTGCCATTTCCTCATGCTTCAGACCCTTTCCCAAATCAGCAAGACACATACAATATAAACCAATATAATCCAGGAACAAATGACGGCAGCAGCTGACTGGTAGCTAAGTTAAATATTCCTTCTTTTTGAGCAGTTGGCAGAACAATTTCAAAGGTAGAAGAACTTGCCCATCTCACTCCTAAACCCTGCTCCAAAACCCATTCAGGAACAACTTTATCAAAGTCTCCTATGAAGTCTAAACGACAGTCAAGAAGTTCTCCTTGAATTGCTGTCTCACTCCTTTCTAAGGATTCATTGAGAGAACACTGGAAGTGCAGCAGTTTGGGGAACACGTCTTCTCTAGCAGAACAAACTCCATGCACAAGCTCACAAGCTAAGTGGAATCCAAATATTGCGTATTCTGGCTAAAGAGAGGCAGAACTAATAGATATGTTGATCAATTTAGTGAATCACTTGGTTCAGGAGAGCAGCTCTCACTACCATGACACTTTGTTGCTCAAGGAATATGTGAAATGTCCTCACTGTCACCTCACAGTTTTTTACTTCCTTCTTCTAAGTCTCAAATTTAGTGTGGAAAATTCTTTGCTTATCAGCAAAGAACACTCAGGAAAAGAAAGAAGCTACTGTTGCCCAAATCTCTTTGCTGCACTGTCAAATCTACAGTCTCCAGGCCAGAGTGGTAAATCAAAGTCAGAGGAGGATAAAAACAGAATAAAACCCAAAAACACTTGATTCATGTGCTGAAAACCAACATAACAGAGTGGTAGGGCTCAATCTTCTCAAGGAGCAGTGCCTTTTTCACACAACACGTACTGATTTGTGGGGCCCTAGAGACCATCTCCCTGCAGTGCTGTCCTTCAGCATGAGCAGGTGGCTTTGAGGATGTCCACGCAGCAAGAGCAGAGACTTACGTTGGACCCATGTCTGCCAAGCACTTCCCATTCCCCACTGGTAATCGCTGTCTCCTCTTTGATGGGGCATTTGAAGTCACCTGTAAATAACCAACATGCAAGCAGAGATTTTACATTTTGACCACAAGAAATTATCACAATCAAAGTTCTTCCTTCCAAGGTTTTTTTTGGTAGACTCGATCAAAGAACAGCCTGGTTTTGTGCAAGATCTGCAGGTGTGCCACCAGGTCAGACAAATGCTGTTCCACAGCTGCAAAGAGCACTTCAGAGTTGGTAATGTGCTGTGAAACATATGTAGAAAGATTCAGAGACGCTCTCAACCTGAGACTGGGGCAGCATTTGGGGTTTTTTTTTGAGGTTTGTTTTTTCTTGTTATCCTTTTTTCAAAGTATATTTTTTTCACATGCACACATGCACAGAAATAGAAGCTTTATGCTGAAAAACATGAAAAAAGGTCTCAGGTGTCAAAATTGGAGAATTTTGATATGAAGATAGCAAACAGCTCTCTTTTAAAAGATGGATTCATTTCCCTCAGTGTTCTCTGTGAGATAAAGAATTTGGATGCATTCAAGGAAACCTAATCACTTTAGACATAACGTTTTCTGTGGAGAAAAAAAGTTGGATAGAACTAGGATCTCTAGTAAAATTACATGTTCTTTTTTTTCTGTGCAAGCGCTCAGCAAGTGCCTTCCATGCACAGCAGGTAAATTAAGGAACACAGCATGAAACTGTAAATGAAAGAATCCATGCTGTGCAGAACCCCCTCCAGGAGCCCTGCACACATCTGCACTGCAGAGCTGAGGCCAAACTTCGAACGCAGCTTGCAAGCACGAGGTCTTGAAGTTTTGCTAGAATCTCCTCCTCCTGCATTTCCACTTGCAGTAGCTGCCAGCAATTTTCTCCTACTAACAACCCTGTCTATACAGCAATACCATGACTGTTTACAAGAGCAGAGAGGAATTCTCTGCATAGCTGTCATATTATAGTTTCTTTCTGCAAGCACACATGTTCATTTTAAAGATGAAGGTTCCTTATATACCTTTTCACAACGTGGTCAAAGTATGCACTCTGTTAACCTCTCTTCCACAATCAGCTTGTAAAGGCTGACAGAGACTCTACTGGCTTTGCTTGCAATGTCCATTAAATACGTTTGACCCAGAACATCAGATAGTTACTTTACTATAATGATTAACTTCCAGGAAAGCCAGCACACAAACAATCCCACCCTTAACATAGGAAAAAACATCTAAGTGTATTTCACAATTTCACAGGAGCTCATTTCTCTTTTCATCTTCTCAAACCTCTCCCTCTAGTCAACAAAGAAAAATCTGGGTTAAAATTGAAGCATGTTGGATACAGAATCAGCCCTGTCAAGGGAACGACTGTACAATGAAGTGCTTTCCCAGACAAGAGCAGGAGTTTCCCACAAAACTGATTCTTGCCACCTAGAAAGACACTTATTTTCTCACTAGTCAGCAAGTAATGCCCAATTAAAGCAGAGAATAATTTCAGTTACTTGGAGCAGGGAGGCCTCCACATGACCGTTTATACTTGCTCTCCTTCAAAACTGAGGTGATTTTGTAGAGGTGCCGGAATCCTGTCTTGCACTCCGAGGCAAAAATGAACTCTATCTCATCTTCATGGGCTTGAGGGAAAACATGGAATATATCATGGATCTGTGGAGACAGCGCAGGGATTTATCAGCAGCAGCGGGACTTTGGCACTGAAGTCATGCAAAGCAAGTTCCTCTTGCTGCTCAACACCAACGTAGAGTTCACACTAGCAGGGCACAGGGCACTGTCCCTTACTGGGAGGATCGATTGTCCCTGTGAGCCCAGAGGTGCCTGCAAACAGCAGTCTCGTGTGCTGCACAGTTCCTGACTCTTTTCTAGTCTAACTCTGCAGGAACAGTTCTGTCCACAGGAACAATTAAGCTCTTGCCTCCTCTGCCTCGACGAGGGACCAGTTCGACCAATACTATGTGACAGCCATCCAAAGACAGGATTCAGTGCCCTCCTCTGCCCAGCGCTGTGTAAAAGTCCAGACGGAAAGGGATATTTAAAGAAAGGTAAGGAGATGTCATCTCCTCACACATGAGGATGCCAATGCACAGCACCTTGCACAATGGGATTGCTATCCTAGGCAGCACAGTAATCCTAATGTCACTCAAATGTTACAAATAGGATCTTGAAGAACAAACTGTTAGAGAAGGTTGAAATTCAAATTCTTACATTTATCCAGATGTCTGTTGTTTCTTCATAAATAATGAAAGGTGTAACAGAATCTGGTACAGCATCGATAAGTTTCTGTCTTTCCATTGCATCATCTTCTACAGGGATGAATAATGCAGGAGGGATCAAGACTATCTGAAGTCGTGTTTGGGAGCGATCCAGTAAGATGGACCAGATGCTGTTGAGGGAGACAGATATTACAGAAAACCACATGCATCCATGAGTATTGAATGCATGAGAAAATCTTGACACACACACGTTTGTGTGCACTCAATTTGAGGGAGACTAAAGAATTCAATTTCAGATTAAGCATGAAGCCACATGTCAAATCTCACCCATGAAAACAAGTTTGTTCCATAGTATAAGAGCCTATTTCACAATACTGTGTAAGCACTGCAGATTTAACTGTTCTATTTCCCCATATTTCTACTGTGCTTTAGGGGAGAAAGAGAAGGAAAAAAATCAGAGATAATAACGAAGTAGAAAAAAACCTCAGATTTCTGAATACTTGTGAAATACTAATGTTTTAAATCTATACCTGGCGAAAATAATACTAGCACCTAAATGACCTGGGTGTAGACCTTGTCAGACTTTGTATAACTTTATAAATAGCTCTAATAATTATTCTGTAAAAAGCAAGACAATGAAACAAATGTGTCCACTTCTTCCACATTTGGTGGAAAAATAGTGAAAATCAGTTTCAGCCTCAAGAACTGGAGAAGTGCAATTCTGGAACAGCTTCTGATGAGTTAGAAACACTGTACTACGTCACCTACAGGGTTAAAAATGACATGCAAATGTAAGTAGCACTTACAGCAGGTTTTCTGATCAGTAAGTCTGGTCAGCAAGGATGGTCCAGTGGTTAGGGCGCTAGCCTAGGGCCTGGGGGACCTGGGCTCATTTCTCTCCTCAGTCACAGACTTCCTGCGTGACCATGGCAAGTCACTTAGCCTCTCTGGGCTGCAGTTCCCCATCTGTAAAATGGGGATAATAGCACTGCACTCTCTCTCACAGGGATGTCAAGAGGACACACACAACAAAGGCTGTGAGTGCCCAAAACCAGAGCAGTAGAGCCAGGTACCAGAGAAAGACAAGGAGGACTCTGTTTTGGTTTTGTCCCCTTTGCTGTTGTCCCCTTTGCACAAACAAGTTGGCAGCAATGAAAAAATGAAAGCGGGTTTAAGCTCAAAGAAAAGACAGAGCCACTACCATCTGGCTACTAACTGTTTTGCCCCAAACCCTCTAAGCAGAGACAGAATTAACATACGCACTATTTTCCTTCTGGCGTCCACCCAGCTCTAGCAATGTACTCTACTCCTTCAAAGAGGATCTCGAAGGGCTGAACTAGCTCTTTGTCCACAACACCTGCAATCTGTTGACAAAGCAGTAATTCAGTGACACTGAGATGAACCCCCACAACCAGTTTTCATGCACAGTGAGAATCCAGACACACAAGACTTCTTGAGTACAGCTCAACAAATTTAGATTGTTCGGTTTTTCAGCACAAGGGATTCAACCCCATCTATAGCCAGACATGAGAATAACAGTGGATGGCACATCACCAGCACAGGTAAGGAGGGACTTGACAGATGTGGAGTCTGTCCACAGATCCATGACTGGTCTTGGACAAGTCACATGAACACCCCCTTTCCTCATGTAAAGATATAAAGAGGAGGTGATCTGTACCGAGCTATTTACTAAAAGTTCTGCTGCTGTGGATAAAAACATCCTCTATGACAGCCAGTCACCAACAGGGTTGGTAACTTTTTATATATGCTCATATCTTGTTCTCTTTGCAATGAAAATTCTCTAGGTATTTGCAGTCAATCAAGAGGTCTGCCACAGAAAAAAAGCCTAACTACCCACTCCTAAAATACTGTGCTCTGCAGCCAAGCTCATAAGCCAGTCTGGGGGAAGGAAGGGAAAAGCCTTAAGTACTGCTATGCGCACAGACATGAACTATCTGCATGGTGTTCGCAGCACCACCTCCAGAAAAGCCATTCAACCAATGCATGCAAGAAAGTTGGCCTGTACTCAGGTGGGAGAAGAATTTTATCAAAGAAAAAAAAGAGGGATGTTAAACTGATTTAGGAAACAAACAACATAGGACTTACTCTTCCTTCTGCGTTGATTGTCACTTCAGATATCTTGAAAGTGACCTTTGGATTCGCTGTACCTATAAAACAGATGTTAACAGTCAGACACTGATTGTTTGCTTCCAAGAGGGCAAACCTGAGCAGGGGATCTCTGCAGCGTTATTCATACAGAACTGGAAAAAGCAATAGCAGAATGCTCTTTGACCCACTAGCCCACTTGAATGGGTGTGAGAACAGAACCAGGCAAGAAAATAAACCCCCTGCAAACAGAAAGCAGACTCAATGGATGTAAACGGATCTGACCCAGAGTCACCACAGCCAAAAGCAGACTTCTCTCCCACAAACAGAGGATGCAATGCACTAGCTGGAAGTAAATACTAAAGGGTGGTCGGGATATCAAAGTAAGCTTTGGTTTATTGTCTGGGTGCTATTTTTTGAAGGGCAGGCAAAGTAAACTTTGGTTTATTGTCTGGGTGCTATTTTTTGAAGTACAGGACAAAATGGGATCCAGTGCTTACACACAACTTAAAAAAATGGGAGGAAGTCATTCGGCAACCAAAGATCATTTCTTTCTGCATTTCAAAAAGTCTATTGCTGTGACTAGTGAGGTTTGTGCTTGAAAACATGACAACAGTGGCCTTTCCTTGTAGGCTGCAAGCCATGCAGTGCTTGTAGTTCAAAGTCCCATTAGCAATTATAGGGACCAAGAGTCTTCTAGAATCCAATACTGGCAGCTAAAGCAATGCTCCAAGAAAGAAAAAGGGCATCACTCTGCACCTAATTCCTCAAAGACATAAGGCTGCAATGAGAATCAACTTCTCTGTGCCAGGATCTGAGGCAGCAGTTGGCCAGCTCCTGAGGCACACGCTAAGAGCTCTCCCTGACCACAGGGCTGGAAAATGCAGCACAGTCACCTGTGGCTGCAACAAAATACACGTTTCCCAGAAACAAATATGCAAGGGCATCAGGGTCTCACCAGTTTTGGGGTACCGAAAGGAATCTGTTCTTCTTGTCTCCAACATGGGTGATGTGACATGAATAATTTCCACCTCTGACTCATCATTTTCTTCGTATAGAATTCGAAGAACTTTGCCCCCGTTCAGTGCTGTAAATGAATTAATATTTCCTGGTCAGAACAGCTCTAATGCTTGGCTATTGCAGGCACCAAGACTCTCCCAGGAGCACAGGCACATAGAGGATGAAAACTTAACAAAGTGTGTGACTCATGTTTCATTTAGCAAAATACCTTAAGGCTCCTACTACTCTTACTATCAACAAGAGAAGGAAAGTCTCTTCCCCAGGTAACGGACTCAGAAGGCCATTCTAACACATCCACCATTCCAGAGAGTCCAGAAGGAGTCACAAGCATAAGGTTCCTATCTTGCACGAAGACAAGTAACAGAAAATGTAATTATGCTCTGGACAGCAGAGCATAGGGGCTGCTGCTTGTGCCTGCCAGACACACTGGCTACTCCAGTGGGCTTACCTGGCTGTGCCTTCGGGCTCCACCAGTAGCCAGTGTATCTGTCAAACTCCTCCTGCAGCACAAAAGTAGCCACACCAGCGGATTTGGGATCCTCCTCCACATTGGCCAATTCTAAATAACACACAAAAGTACCAGTTAGCCATGAGCTCCAGAACCAACTCCAAGTGCAGCTCCCAGGTAACAACTGTGTGATGATGAATCTGACTTCTCAGTGAGTTTGCTTTCTGCTTCCACCCTGCTCTGTTGATTTATCTGGGGAGAACCTAGTCCTCTCTCATACGGCTTCTTCTTCAGGACAGGAAAGCCATCCTCCCTTTTTACTCCTACCCACTTAATCTCTCTTAATTTCCATGCATTAATCCAAGAAAGAAAATATTCTCTCTGAGCTCAGTGAATGAGAACAACAACTTCCAAAAACATCAAAGATCAGGGAAAAAAAAAAAAAAAAACAAAAAAACAACTTTCTGAATAACTAAAAATGAAAATACAGACATTCAGAAAAATGAAAATATCAACATTTTATCAACTATACAAACTGAAAGTAACAGACTTACATAACATCTCAATATGATGACATATCCATAGGGCTTCAATATTTTTCCTGTTACCCTGGAGGTAACTTAGCAGCACTCCATAAATAATTATCATCTGAGAAGGAGTCATTGCTACAGTTTATTTTTAATGTACTTACATAATATTTTAATATCTAACATTTAAATAAACTTAATCATTATTATTATTAAGTGTAAAAAAACTTTAATTTAATTGAAAATTACATAGTTTCAATAAAAGAAGTACAATATAAACACAAAATGTGATGGATTATTAGAACATGTTTTAAACATAACTTCCCATTTTCCTTCCTCCAAGTTACATGCCTTAAATACAGTTAGAGAGGAATAAGAAGGGAATATCCAAGTTACTAACTGAGTGTGAGGGACCTGCAGAAACCACAGTGCTATTCAGCAATTATCTGTATGATTTCTTAAAGGCCATAGAGCCTGACTTAACTGGCAGGAACTCTCCTCCAGCTCTGTTCCACCCACAGCTCTTCCACACAAAAGGCATCATTCCAGTGAAAAGGAACATGCTGTGTTTCAGAAGAGCCTTCTATATGTATTCAACAAGAAATCCATTCTGCTAGATTCCGTAACACAGGGAAAAGAATCATTCCACAATATTGGCAGTAGAAAGGAAGGAAAAAAAAAAAAAAAAGAAAGGAACATGACAATCTTGGTCAAACCAAGATGGAATAAATCTTGGATGTTCCTCCAGATTTCCTACAGTCATTGCAAAATTCAGTCTAGTAACAGCAAGTGCAGAGGAGGAGCAGAGGAAATTAAAAATAAAGATTTGAATTCAGGATACTTTACCATTATGCACAAATGTTAGCCTCCTTTCTTCTCTGGTTTCTATATTAGATATCCAGATGTCATTACTATGGATAAATGCAATCCAATTTGGATCAGCTGGACAGAGCTTGGGATCCATCCGGATGTTTGGACAACTGGTTTCCACCAGAATAGGTCTTAAGGGCTGTTGCTGTTTGAAAGACAACCAAAAAGACAAGAACAATGAAGCAATAATAAAACACAGACACTTACAGAGGCTGTACTGGATTCTCAGAAGGTCTTTTAAGAACACAGTGGTGAGCACACCAAAAGTGTAAAGCTGATGAGAGAGGAATCTCAAATGAACAGGTTTACAAGAGAGGAACCTACCCAATTTAAACACAGAAAACCCTCTATGAGGACATTTTGTTGGGTAAGTAACGCTGGTATTAGAATCGCATAGATCCCACCAGGTGCTAAGGACTAGCTACAAATCAGAAGGCAGCTTGCCTAGAGAAGCCTGGTATATTCTTAAATATGGATTGGCAGAACATGCAAGAGTTATCAGGTGCAAGTGGCTGTATCCCAAGTTTCTTTCAGAGGACACTGCAGTTAGATGGATGTCAGACACTTGTTATAATAAAGAGTTCTTCTCTTGGAGTGCCGAGTTTCTACAACCACAGAAATGTGCCTTTTTAATAGACTTCTCCCTACTTCAAAGATTTGCCAAGGTTTCTTGCCATGCCAGTGCAGCAGCAACTGATGCTCACTCTCTTTGCCTTTGCTTCAAGAAAAAGGAGTTTCCAGCCAGAGGAAAGCAATACTATGGTAAAGAAGGATGAGAGATGAGTAAACTCACAGTAAATCCATGAGGGCCTCCATCTTTTACATGATAAATTCCACTCCCAGCCTGAAAGAGAAAGGTCCCGCTTTCTCGGTGGTAATCGTAAGAGGCAATCCCGACGGTGCCAATTCGCTTCCGCTCCCGCAGCAACTCCTCCTCTCGAGAGTACATCCCATAGTCCAGGACGGCCTGAATGAGGGCACAGAAACACAGCCAACACGTTCCCCCCTGCACCTCCTACTCATTGCCAGGGCGTCTCTGCACACCGAGCCTCCTGGAGCAGATGGCTGTGCTGACACCCTCCTCTTCCAGAATCCCCCCCTTGCCTGCTCGTGCCTCTGCTAGCAGCGCTTGTAGCTGCAGGCCCAAATCAGCTCCCACACAACTGCAAAGCTGTCAGTCACTTCTGCCTCAGCAAAGGTAGCATTAACTCCAATGTATGTTGGTGTAAGTAAGATCAGATTTAAAGACCTGTTATTTCCAGAACGAGCAGGAATGTCTTTGCTGACTTTTGCAAGCACATGCAGTGACCAGTCTGGTGGGAGGAGAGCGAATCAGGAATTTCAAGGCTGGCTGACAGCCTCAGGAAGTAATGTGGGAAACAACACACCTAATTCCACATGGGGTTTTGTCCTGCTTCCTCCAACCTGCTGTCTCGCATGGCATGGGACAGGCGCAGGCTTTCTATGCGTTGAGGTGATTAGGGGATGCACACTTCAGGGAGTGGGAAAGGGCTGCTCTGCTCTAGCATGAGTCATGGAGCCACTGAGAGATCTTCAGGGGGGATTCATCACTCCTCTGTGCCAGACAACAAGCTCCAGGCTCTCACAGCACGCAGCTTGATGCAAATTAGTACTTGCAAAGCTGTCTGAGAAATCAGCCACACAAAGGCTGTAGCTCCAAACAGTGATGAGAAAGCTGGGCTTGCTTTTGGGACGACTGCAGAGCCTGCTAAGTGCCAGGAGAACATGAAAATGTTTAAGAGACCATATATTCCTGACCTTACCAATGGATCACAGGTGTGAGCCTCCCCACATACATGCCATGCTGCTATAAAGCAAGAAAGAAATGAGGACCCACCGGAAAAAGATCTAAAAGAGGCTTCCAGGAAAGCAGCAGGATGGCAGCTTTGTTGATGGTTTTGGGAATTTCAGAGTAGAAGAGCGTGTTCTCCCTGTTCTCCCCAGACATTGCTGTTGCGAAAGCAAGAGGGAAGGGAGAAAAAAAAAAACAAACAGATTAGTTCTCTGTTAATCCAAACACTTTCAAAGGATGCACAGGAATGGTTTTACAGGAACAGCTCAGCAGTTCTGAGACTGTCTCTGCACTGCGGGTTCACTCTGGGAAATCCCTGCTTCACAGAGACAGCAGAGGACAAACTGCCAGGCTTACCACACACTGCCCCGAGAATATCTGTACCTTCCTGAATGTTAGCAGCTCTGCTATTTTACAAGCTTTTAAAATCAAGAAGGGCCTTTCTACTAATTCCCCTGGCTGGCTTAGACCATAATGCAGTTCACGTTTCAAAGACAATGTGCCTGTAGAGAGGATTGAATGTTTCTTCCTCCTCTCTATGTTGTTCAGATTTCCAAGAGCTGCTGCCAAGGCAGAAAGGGATGAGTCTGGACAGAGCCAGATGTGCACTGGGGAAGATCAAGGCTGACTGATAACTAAGGAAGTGACACCTAGGAAACCTGAGCTCATCCCAGAGGGAATCAGCTCTGGCAGCTGCAACCAGTCATCCTCAACATGCTAGAGCTCAATATCATTCCAGGACTATCATCTCCTTTCTATGAAAAGGGGAGGGAGACAGATCAACAGCTGTGTGTCTGTGTATCTGCCAAGCAGAGCATCTGCAGAGACCCTCCAAATCACAAATCTGAGCTTGAACAATGTCTCTAAGCAGCAAGCAAAGAGGCCAGAACACAGCTCTGGCTCCTAGTCCTTTGATAAAGCCATTGCTTTTCCCCAAACTCCATTTTTTCCACAGAGTTTTGATCCACCCGCCATCAAATCCACATCCAGTAATCTATCAGACACATCCAGTACTCAGGAGCTGTCAAACCCAAACAGCCTCTGCAGCAAGTGCTTAATGAAGGGACAAGCTGCACTGGGAAGCTTACCCAGATAGTAGATCCTATCTGAATGAGGTCCTTCAGGGTCATTTTTCTTCACGAACGTGAAGTCGTGAGGAGCTTTTGCCATCATGTACCCATGGTACTTGCGTGTGTCGGTGAGCAGTTTCCGAAGCTGACTCCATGAGTGCCTCTCCACATAGTAAGGTTCCAGTTTGGGCTGTTCCTCTCTCTGCACCTGCTCCTCCCGACCCGCAGTTTCAAAGATTTCAAGGCCTGGCTGTTCAGTTTCCATGGCTGCTGCCATGTTGCATGTTTCTGGAAGAACAAAATAGCAGAGGTTCAGCACTGTCCTCCAGCAGCCCAGCAAATACTCCCTTCAGACTCCCAAAACATAGCTCAGTAGCAAAAGCACTACAAAGAAATCACTATTTTCACGCAAGAAAATCTGGCGGCAAGAAAAGGACCAAGAAAGAGATATTTGCTGAGGAAAACAGGTTGCCATGATTCAGTCTTTCAGAATGGGGCTAAAAATCCACAGATCCATAGACTTATGGCCCTTTGCCTTTTTCCCCAAACAAGAACTACTCATCCTCATCTCCATTGCTGAAGAGCAGAAAGCTCTTCCTGGTTAAGATTTCTTAAGCTCTTTAACTACTTCCTTCTTCCTCGCTGTGAACAGCATTGACCATCACCCTGGCACCCTGATCCCAGGGCAGAAAATCATTAAGACTGTGGAGAGACCTGAGACCACCAGCTGCCGAGAGGAAACAACGCTAGTAGCTGATTAGCAATCAGTGGGCCATACACAGCTCTGCTGTGCAACCATGTGCCCTTATTCCCAGTAATCCATAATTTGCTGGGTTTGTCTGTGGCTCCTGAGGAGCCAAGCGGCATCTGCACCATTTCTGAGCAGCTAAATCAGGATTGAATGATGGCTCTCTCTGCCAGCCCCCAGCTTGCAGCTCTCCCTCGAGGTGGGAGGCAAACAACATCGCTGTGCCCCCGCTGAGGCGCGCAGCGAGCTCGCGAGCGCACTGCTTACGGAGCGCTTTCGCCAGGGCTCCTTTGCAAAGGCTCTTCCAGAGGTGCAGAGCAGTACCTAAAGGAAGGGGATACAGCCAGGGGAAAAGCTAGGGGATACAGCAGCTTACAATCTGCTTCATCTGCAGCCGGCGTCCTATTCTCCTGAACAGGTTGTTCCTTTAGCAGTCGCAACATCCTGAAGACACCCATTTTGCACAGATGAGCTGGACTAAACAGCCTGGAAGCCTAAGGGGAAACTCACTCCTTCTACTATGAATGACTGATCTGAGTCCAACAGACATGAACTCCCATCACAGAGCACCTTACTGGAGAGGATGAGGACTACTGATCCAGAAAAAGCATTTTCCATTTACATTTAAGGGGAAATCTGCATAACCGCTCAGGATGCTGATGAGGAGAGGCAGAATGGCATGAGATAGATGAGACTCACTGCTCTAAAAGGAGGAGACTCTGGACAACATAGACCAAACCCAATTCAGACACAATTTGCTATAACTGAGGGAGGACCCTATGAATTAAAAATGCTGTTTGGTTCCTCCACACACGTTCTCTTTTGTCTGAGCTATTCCCAACACAAAATCAAGCCTGTAAAACCAGGAGAGGTCACACCCGTGCAGAGAACAACACCCCCTCTAAGTATTTGCTCAGACCAAATTGGAAAATGGAAATAAGGGCTCAAATTGAACCCCAAACACCGCATCTAACAGATATTCTCCCCAAAAGGAAGCCTATCCTTTTAATGAAAAAAAAAAAAAAAAAGAAAAAAAGAAAACGAGGAAGGGCGCTGCCCCGGGGGCTCCCTCGGAGCACGTTATCCCGGCGCTCCCCGCTGGGACAGGCGGTCGGGAGCCGCCGCTTGCTCCGCGGCGGCACGGCCGGGGAGCGGCCGGGCAGCGGCGCCCCCGCTGCGGCCACGCTGGCCGCTCTCCCGGCGCCCCAGCGCTGGGGGCCCCCGTGTCCCAGCCCGGCCCGGCCCGCGCAGCCCGGTACTCACGGCGCTCGGCGGCAGCTGCCCGGCTCGCGGCGACGCCGCCGCTTCCTCTTCCGCCGCGAGCGGCCGCCGCAGCGCCCCCTGCGGGCGGGGAGGAGCCGCTGCGCCCCGCCGCGTCCCGCCGGTGCCCGGGACCGGGACGAGCCCGGGCCGTGCGGGCAGGATCCCCGCGCACCGGGACACGGCGGCTCCCCCTGCGCTGCTGCCGGGACCCCCCAGGATCCGGGCCGTGCAGCTCCCGTGTGCACCGGAGGCGGGCGATGCCCCTGGGATGAAGGACAGAGCCCCCCGGGATGCGCCACCCCCGTGCACGGAGCTCCCGCTAAACGGAGCTTCCGCAGGGATGCGCTTCCCACGGGAGCACAAGCGCTTCCCACGGGAGCAGAGCACGGGTGTCGCTAAGGGGCGTGCGGCTCCGGCCGGCGGCGGGCCCGGTGCCAGGAGGTACCCCATGGACGTTCCCGACCCGGCAGAACATTGGGATCCATTCACTTTTCCACGTCTTTCTTTCCACCTTTTCACACAGGGTGCCTGGGGTCGGGTGGGGTGGGGAGGGGGATGGTGTCTGGGGACACAGGGTCCAGTGAGGACATTGACACAGGAGGAGGGACAAGGCCATGGAGGACGAAGGGAGACAGAAAAGCACCGGCGCATGGAGGCCGCAGGGACGTGGAGAGGACAGAAGGACACAGCGGGGGAGAGGAGGACATATGGAGGCAGAGCACGAGGAGACATGGGCGCTCTAGGGGATACAGGACGTCATGGGGACATGGGGGGTCACAAGGAGATGGGAGGTTCACAGGGCCATAGAGGGACACAGGGACAGGATACAGGGGGAACAGAGGGATGTGGCGTGGGACACGGAGCAGGGACAAACAGGGCCCTGGTGGGACACGAGACCCCTGGGACCAGAGGAGCCGCCATCACCTCAGCATCCCCCCCCGCCATGACCGACCACCCCCCGCCCCGCCCCGCGCCGCGCGCATGCGCACAGACACCTCCCTCCCACCCGCGCGGCTCGCGCATGCGCGCTGTCACTCCCGCAGGCGGCGGCGCGCGCAGGCGCGCGGAACGCCGCGGCGCGCAGGGGGCGCGCAGGGAGCGCGCAAGGAGCGCGCAGCATGGCGGGGCGCAGCCTGCGGCCGCACGTGCACTGGGCGCAGCGACACGGCGAGCTCTACCTGCGCGTAGAGCTCAGCGACGTTCAGGTAGCGGCCCCTTCGCGCCCGTGCCCGGGGCGGCTGCGCTGCGCGGCTGGGCGGGTGCAGCACGCCGGGGTGGGTGCGCGGGGGTGCACTGGGAGCGGAGGGGTGTCCCAGCGCGGGGCCTTAGCCGTGCGGGGGGTCGGGGCGGGTGTGCGGGCAGCGCGGGCGGTGCTTGCCCCCATCGCGGTGCGCCCAGGGTGCTGCAGCCGTCCCGCGCCCCGGTGGGTGCAGCCGCGGCCGGCAGCGCCGTGCACCGCCTCCCGTGCCGGGTCTCGCCGCGGCCTTTGCTCCGCAGCTCGGGCGAGCGGCAGCCCCAGCCTGCCCGGCAGCCCCAGCCTGCCCGGCAGCCCCAGCCTGCCCGGCAGCCCCCGGGGCCGCTGGCACCGCCGGCCTCGAGCTGCGGAGCCGCCGGCACGGCCCGCGCGCCGGCTGCTGGGCCCGGGCTGCGGCCGGAGCAGCCGGGGCCGAACCCGGCTCGTCCCGGTTCCTGCCGGGACCGTCCCCGCACAGGGAGCAGAGCTGATTCGGAGCAGAGCCGGTTCAGCTCGGAGCCGGTTCGGCACAGCACCGGTTCCGCACAGCTTGGCCTTGCCTTTGCCATCGGATTGGAAGCGCTGGGGAGGGCTCCCCGGGAGCAGCATCTGGGCAAAGCTTCAGGCTGGCCCTTCTCTGTCACTGAAACCATGACCTGAACCTGCTTTTTCTCCCCCAGAACCCGGACATCACCATTACCGACAACGTGCTTTATTTCAAAGGTAGGCGGCTGCTTCCAGGCTGCTTTTCACGCTGCTGGGCGGGCAGCTGGCCCGGAGGTCCTGCGGCTCCCTGCTGGAGCACCCGGCTCACATTGGGACAGCAAGTCCTATCTTATCTAATAATAATAAAAAAAACGCTCCCTGTGTTGAAACGTCGCTGAAATTTCCCTGTGGCTGCTGCCAGCCACTCTGGCCACGCAGGAGATAACCCAGAGCAGCGTTTCCTTGCGCAAAGCCCCTGTTTGCAAGCGTTATCAGCGCTGCGCATCGGGAGCACGCGCTTGATTTGGAAGGTAAAGCAGATCTGTCCGGAAAGGGGGTTCTGTTGGGGCCACAGCACGGGGCGTTGGCGAGCCGGGGCGGCGCGAGCTGCTCTTGTGCCCTGTTCTGGCTGCTGCCTTTCTCGATGGGGAGGCAGCGTCTCGTGAACGGTGACTCCGCGGTGAACCGCGGCCAAGGCCACGCGATTGGGTTTCCTTTCAAAGCACGGCTCGGTTTACGGCATCTCCTGGTAAAAGGCTGGAGGTGCCACATGGTGGGTGGGTTTTGGAGCCATCCCGCACACGGGAGCTTTTCCACAGGCCCAAAGTAGGGAGTGAGGAGCCATTCCGGCCCCTCCGGCCGCATGTTCCTGCCCATACGGGTCCCCTGCAGCTGGGGGGCTACAATGCTGCCACACTGACACCTAGTTCTTGTCCTTCAGCTCAGGGACATGGTGCCAAGGGGGACAACATCTACGAGTTTCAGATCGACTTCCTGGAACCAGTAGAGCCTAAAGTAGGTATTTTCTTTTCCTCTTCTGATTTTTACTTTCTCTTTCTTTGTAACTCTTGAAAAGCGTGAAAGCAAAATGGCTTTGCCTTAAAGTTCCCTACGGGCTGTTCTGGATTTCCTGGTGACCCTGCAGCCTCTGAAGTAGGTGCCGCCTGTGGCTGTTCCTGGGCTTGGCCTTCATCCCATTTTCATGCAAATCACCTCGCGGGAGCCAAAGCTCACACCAGTAACCTTTAATAAAAGTGAGAGCTGTATTTATCACAATATTGTACAGTAGTTACAGAGGCAGGTTCGTGCAGCGGGCCCTGCGCAGGCTTGGGGAGCCCTCAGGAGAGGGAGCTGAGCACCGAAAGGGTGGGGAGAAGGGCAGGCTGCTGCTTTGTGGAGGGTGGAGGATGCTCCCAAGGGCCATGGCCACAGGGCCACCAGCCCGTGGGTGAGGTTTGCCAGCAGTGGTAACATCAGCTCTCTGCTCTCCAAGCACCTCCAAGCACTTTTTGCCCTTCCTTTCACTGTAGCAGTCGCCATGTGAGGTCCTATAACCTATATTTTTGGACATGCACCTGTGGTTGACGCTGACATTTTTACCACCAGCTAGAGGAGAAATGACAGTTTCGTGAGCAGCAGACTGGAATAGCTGTGGAGTAGCTCGTGTCTCCGGGCCTCTGCTGATGATGGTTCCTGTGTCCCCCCCCCCAGCCCCTGTACAAGGTGACACAAAGGCAGCTGAACATCACGGTGCGGAAGAAAGAGAGCAGCTGGTGGGAGCGGCTCACCAAGCAAGAGAAGCGGCCGCTCTTCCTGGCTCCGGACTTCGATCGCTGGCTGGACGAGTCGGACGCGGAGCTGGAACTCAGGGAGAAGGTGAGTGCTGTCACACACAGACCTGGTTAAAAGATTCCAGTTGCAAGCAGGAAGTCAGAAATAGGCGCATTTCTGGTTTAAAAAGAGACGCAGTTTGTGATGTAAGCTGTGCCAGGCTGGAGTTCAGTGCAGCCGTCAACGTCCTGTGTCCTGATCCATCTCCCTGGGCCACAGCAGGACCCCGAGATGCTGGTGTCCCGGGAGAGGCAGGGTTTCCAATGCTGTATCCGCACAGGCTGGCGTAGATGAACGCCGGGATGGTTCCTGGCTCCATGGTTTTGCTGCGTGTTCAGCTACAGCAGCTGGTCACGGTGGGGGAGTGAAAAACATCCATGGAAAAGCCTCATATGGGCCATGCTTGTGCATGGAAGCAGAGGAGGAAGGGCCGCTCCGAGGGCGGGCAGAGCTCGGGCTGGGCGGTCTCCGTCCCCCTCAGCCCGCTGGTGGGAAGTGTTTCAAGGAGCAGTTCTGAGAAACGGTGGTAATTGAGGATTAGCAGAGAAAACAGCTGATTTCATTGCTAGAGCCACCAAGTTGGGAGAGAGAAACAGAGTAAAGAATAGGTGGGATAATTAGTTAGCAACCTCTAGCTGTTATAGTACCCTTGTTTCTGGGTGAGAAATATGCTTCGTTTTAAGTAGGTGAAAATTTTAAACCCTCTAGCAACTGGCTGCTTATCTGAGTTTTAAACCCACCAGCTCTGCAGTAGGATAGTTAACAAATCACTTGCTAATTACAGTAACACTCTTTAAAACCTTATCCCTCATCTTAAGGAAGAAGAAAAGATTAACAAAATGAAAATAGAATCCAGAGTCCCAAAAGACCGTAAGTAACCATACCTTTCTAGCATGTGGAACGGGGCTTAGGAAACTTCCATCACTCTCTTGTTTAAATCTCAACTCCTGAGGGCCGATTTTGGCCAGCTCGGTGCACCTTGGGGGCAAATCTTTGTGTTATGAACTATTTAGAAATTTAATAAAGGTGGACTGCAGTTGCTAAGGAACTTTAATGATGTTAGGAGCGAGCAGAAGCCACGAGAGACGCAGCAGCCCTTTTACTGCAATCCATAGTTTCCCTTGTTGGCCGTACTGGTAGAGCCAAGGTAGCTGTGCTCTGGGCAGGAGGGGCACCACCCTATTCTGCTCACCTTGTGTGTTTGTTGTTGATTGCAGCTTTCAAACACCTCAAGAATGGATACTTAGTCATATATAATCTTGTGCAGTTTTTGGGATTCTCTTGGATTTTTGTGAACATGACAGTACGGCTGTTCATCTTAGGAAAGGGTAAGTAATAAGCACAATTTCATTCACTTTTTTTTCCCCCTTTGTTTTTAATGCTGTTTTTAGTGCTTTCTAGACAGTGAAATCTAAAGACATTTAAGAAGCAGTAAGTGCATCCCTGAAACACAATAAAAGCCTCCCAAACATCATCACAATTTCAACGATAGGAAAATATTTTCCCCTTGTAAATGATAGTGCAGATCCTGATGAATGGCACTCATTGTACTCTGCCAATGTTTCATTTAAGGAAATCAATTGGAAGAAAATGTATAATTTACTGCCATAGTAGTAGTAGTATCAAAAAATATTGGCTAGAATATTTTGGTTCTTGAAGATACTTCTTTTGACCCACAAAGCTATCCCTTTCTCTTTTTTTGTTATCACTGAAATAGTTTTTGATCCTTCCATGTGTGATACAGAACGTCTCAGCAGTGCTTCTGACCTATGACTTCAAGACAAAATCAGTAACAAAGTTATATGTGTAATTATGCGTAGTATTTTTGTTTTAAATACAAATAGAAGCCTGTTATCAAGCACAGAGCCTTTCAGCCAGCTTCCAGGACTGTAAAAACCAGTCGTCCTTCAAAGGGTTTCCTGTGTCTTGCAGACTCCTTCTACGACACATTTCACACGATCGCTGACATGATGTATTTCTGTCAGACCTTGGCATTAATGGAGATCCTGAATTCACTAATAGGACTAGTCAGATCGCCGCTCATACCTGCTGTAATCCAGGTATTTTTTTTTTTAAAGTTCTTCTTGTTCGTTCTGTGTTAAAAGTACATCTGTATTTTACATAATAGTCTGCAGACTCTCTAAATTAAGTGGTACAACCTCACGGTCACTGCCCTAAAAGAACAGCTCAAGAAGCAGCAATCCCTGTTTTTCCAGCCTTTGTTGTGGCAGGCTCTCTTGTCACCTTCTGTTGCCTAACAGAGACATCTGGACAAGAGGCAGCTGATGAAAACACTGATGAAACACATCCAAATTTTGGATTTGGTTCCAGTTACCTTCTTATTCTGATTGTTGTGCATAAAAAAAGGACTTTTTTCAGGTCCTTTGCTTTGGAGCTAAATACAGAGGGTCACAGCATGCTCAGTAGATGTTTCAGTCTTGGAGAGTGCTCATGCTGCACATTTGTGACAGCAAGGACTTGCACCTTCTTTTGATGAACAGTATGACTGTTTACTCCTTCATTTGTTTTTAAACAGGTATTTGGAAGAAACTTTATTTTGTTTGTTGTCCTTGGAAGCTTAGAGGAAATGCAGAGCAAAGCTGTGGTGTTCTTTGTGTTTTATTTCTGGAGCATCATCGAGCTGTTCAGGTTTGTGGGATTTTCCTCAAGCAGGTTTGCACAGAACATTTTGGTCCTTCCCAAAACCTCTTTAAAGAAGAGAATCTGTCTCATCAGAATATGTTAGTTCTGTAAACTCCCAAATAATAATGTTTCAGTCACCCCGGGAAGTTTTTGAATATTGTGTAACTGGGGAATTGCATTGACTTGTCTATACAGCAGATAAATGAAAGACTAAGTCTAGTAGCTGTCTACATTTTAAGCAGTGTCTCTCTCTTCTCAAACTGAATTGACTCTAGGTATCCCTTTTATATGCTTTCGTGCATCGGTATTGAATGGAAACCACTCACCTGGCTCCGTTACACCGCCTGGATCCCTCTCTACCCATTAGGATCCTTGGCAGAAGGTATGTCCAAGAAAGTTTAATAATTAATTAAAGCTCAGCAAATATTTTTAGATTGCCTGCTGAACTAAAAATAATGGAAAAATAGACAAAGAGAAATTTGCTTTGAACCAAATCAAAAGTAAGCGGTTTTGTTTTCTTTGCTGACTGAAACTTCACCATTTGACATGAGTGAGGTCCTCCTTTTGGGTACTGGGGAAGCAAGTAAAGGCAACAAAAGCTCAGCAGCAAAGTGTGAGCGAGCGTGGTCTGCCTGCCATGCAGGGGGCACAGGGAGACACTGTTCACTTCTCTTGCTGATCCAGGTGTTTGACCAGATCAGTTCCAGCACACAAAAGCAGCTAGACTTAAGTGCACACCTGCTTGCAGATCTTTATCTTGGAAGTGGTTGATTGAGATGGGCAGGAGCAGATTATTCCTCTGAAAGCAGCAATGCTGTGGTCTGAGACAGGTAGGGCTCTGTTCCCCTTCTGCTGGAGTCTTCTTGCTGTCCTCTAGAAAAGAGGTGATTTCATATTGAGCTCTCTTAACAGGCCAGCAGTTTTTGTTATTTCTGTAAGGAAGCCTCTACCTGCCTAGCTCCTAGTTGTTGGAAATGTGCTTTACTCCTACCTGTTGGAACGTGTCTCTGAGCCAGGAGTAGGCCTCTGCATTGCCCAACTCCAAGGATGGGAGAGACTGAGCCCGTTTCATTGCTGTGGGTATTTCTCCACACTACATAAGCTGGCTCAGCCCTGCAGGGGAGAGAGTTGTGTATGGGAACAGAGTGTCACGCAGGCAAGCACACTGTGCTTAAGGTTGTTGTAGCTATCCTGCAATGCTGCCTGAGATAGCTGCTTTCCATCATGCTGCATGTTTCAAAAAACTGCTTATATATAGTTCACAGGTAATAAATAAGAGTTAACGAGAGCTAGAACATAAGGGAACAGCATGAAAAAGCTGGCGTGGGTTGGACAAGTATATATTTTACCTGTGTTTTATAATCATGGTGGCCTTCTGTTTTCAGCTGTCGCTATCGTTCAGTCCATTCCAATCTTCAGTGAAACAGGGAAATTCAGTCTGGCACTGCCAAATCCTCTGAACGTCACGATCCAGTTTTCATTCTTGCTTCAAGTATACCTTATAGCCTTATTTTTAGGTAAGATATTCAATTGTATTTCTCACGATTGAAGTTAAAAGACCAATTCCGTCTGAATATGTATTCTTTTTTTCCTAAGCCATTTAAATTCCTGTGTCTCGGGGATCATGACAACACAAAATTGCTCAAGCTTAAGCTGGCTTTATCCTTGTTGCTTGTTTATGTAAATTTGTCAGAGGTAGGCGAGAATGCAATTGTAATTAGAATTGGTTAGCCCCCAGGTAGGAGGCCTTGGTAACAAGTTAGCTTCATTACCTAGAGATTGCTTGGAATAAAAGAGCAATTGTTTAAATGTATTTGTAGCCTCTGCATTCTTAAGTTTTCCCCTGTACCTGGTATTTGAGCTTCAGAATCGTTTAGCTGAAATCTAAATATAGTTCCAAATTAAAGCACTGTTTAACTGCTCTACATTATAAGCACTAATGCAATGTGAAGACTTGTTTTTCCAGGAAACAATAGAGGAGGCTTTTTAGATAGTAGTACCTTTGAAGAGGAATCATTCTTCATTGATTCACATTTGGTTTCTTACGTTCTTGTATTTCTGAGCATAAGATAACATTTTACTATGCATACCTATCACATAGATTGCTTAAGGAGTAAATTAGGATTCAGCCTGAAACACCTGTTGGATCCCTTCCATCTCTGCACAGCTGATGTTGCAACTCTTAAAGCGTTAAGGCAACCTTGTGAGCAGCCCTGCAGGCCCAAACACAGTACCAGCAAGAAAAACCTGGCTGTAGCCTTCCAAGCTATACAAACCATAGACGGCTATGGGAGCGAGGGGGTTGCTATTGCTTGCCCTGTGTCTTTCCTGAGTTTTAATCCGGTACAGCCATCTAGCATTAGTAAGATGCAGAATAACATCCTGCCTAAAAAACTCTATTCTTTTTCAGGGCTATTCATAAATTTCCGGCATCTCTATAAGCAGAGGAGAAAGCACCTTGGACCAAAGAAGAGAAAGATGAAGTAAAGGAGGACCGCAATGCTTCCTTACCTAACTTATCTCAGTGATAAGATAAGCCTCTAATTCTTACGGTTTTACCCACTGCAATGTAAAGAATTTTGTAAAGTTAAATCACATTAGATTTCATAGTGACTTCAGGTAACATCCCCATATACTGTCTTTTCTTCCATTTCAATCATACGTATGCATGGCATTTATCATGAGCAAAAACATTTACACTCGTGTCCCATCAATACCATATTAGAAAGAAATCCTATTATCTGCATATAATATGCTTATAAACAGTGGAGCAGCACTAAGTAGAAATAGTGTTTATCTTTGGATTGGATATTTGCTCTTCAATATTGCATGCAGATAGGGCTTCTGACGTTGCGAGACGGTATCCACTGCCCCACACTGTCATTTCGATGGCAGGAGGAACAGTCTGAGACCACGATGAACAGCCTTTGGGGATTTATTGATGGTTGGGGTAAATAAGCTCTGCCCCCTTCCCTTCTTTATTGGAAGCATGCTGCTGCTGCTCAGTTTAAAACTGGAAATAGTGTGTCAGATTAGGTGCTACCAACTTGCTCTGTTTCTAGTTTAGTCTTAACAGACTAGTCCCCCGCAACAGCTGTTTAGCAGGGTAAATCCTACCCAGGCATTAGGGAAAGGAAACTGCCAACCTGTCACAGGGCCACAAATGCTGTCCTTATTGCTAATGCAAGCACTGAAATACAGTAAAACAAGAAAACATGGTTTATGAGCTTACTCTTAGCATGCAAGCCCCAGCCGAACTCCATCCAGCGATGCAGAGGGAGAAACATCTCAGGACTGGGAAAGGCACAACCTGGAACTGCTCCGGGACGGTGTCCCCACTGCTCCTTTCTGCTGAGGCTGCAGCTCCTGCATTCACAACCTTCTGAAAGGCAGCGGGGATTGTTTTTATTCTGCCTAAATCTAGGAGTGAAACTGGGAAACTGGCACGTATGCTTTGTTAGGCAGCCCCTGATGAACAGAGTGGTGGTTCTAATAAGCTGTGGATTTTAACAAGGGAGATCCCACATCGGGCTGGAAGGAATCCTTTTTCCCTCTGTTTGTTTTAAACGATGGGAAAATAGAAGACAAATTCTAGGTCATCCCTTCTGTCATAGGGAAACATTTGTTTCAGTGGACTTCATTTCAAGATGTGCTTCCTCACACCCATACTTGACTGCAGAGCCCTCTGGCCTCCCTAACCCAGTTCAGCACAAGTACAATAAGCTGCTTCTAAAACACTGTTGCAGTAGAACAGGCTGCATCCTGACCGCCCCTGCCCCCAGGGCAAGGCCAAGCAATGCCAGCAATCCAGAACAGGCACTTGGGTTGAGATTAGCTTAGTGCCATCTTTCTGTTCAAGTTAATTTTTTTTTTCCTACTGTACAATGTGAATCCTACAGAAAATTATCTTCAATGCCTAAACGTAACAAACAGCTTACTGTGTGTGACCTGGCCCCAGTGACTGCCACTGTGAAGAAAGGAATTATATTTGTAAGGAGATTTTTAACAAAGAACGGGTACAAGCTCCACGCTGCCTTTCACTAATGCTTTTCTTTCGACAAGTGGCATGATGAATTTGCTTTTCAGAGATCTCACTCAAGGGCTTACTCTCAAAGGAGAGTGCAGATGGGTTCACTCGGAGGAGCTGGGCATTACTCTTTCACCACAGCGTACACTGTACTTAGGTATGTTTGAAGTATGTCTAGGGACCCAATGGTTGAGCAGTGGAACAGCAGGGATCACTTTCATACTTCAGTTTCTCCAGTGGGCATTTAAACTTCTGTTATAAAATGCATATGTACTCATACATGATACTTCTCAGTGAAACTGTGGTACCTGGTGTGAGCTGTCATGGATCTTACACTACTGAGTTCATTAGTCCTTCAGAAAGAATGTGTTTCTATTAATAAAGATTTACAACCAAAGTTTGTTTCAGTTCAGTTGTTCATACAACTTCCTCTACAAAGGGAAAGAATAACTCAGCTGTCACGATCGACTGCTTGGACTCAGCCTTCACCGGGTAAAGTTTTAGACTTGGGACATTAAGCAGGCTCAGAGCAAAGTTGTCACAAAAATGAAATGAAAATAATTAAGTATTCCTGAAGAATTGCTCTTTATTAATATTACACAAATTAAAAAGACTGCCTTCTCAAAAGATTAAATTACTTCCACAAGCACTGCACTGTGAGTGCTCATGTTCGTTACTGCAATACAGACTTACTTTCAAGTCAGGCATAAAATTAATGATGAGACCCTGAAATTATCCATGTGTCTGATTTTGCACAGTGATTCTCACACATTCTTTGGACAATTCAAATCCATGTCTAAAATAGTAATAGCTGCCCTTTTAGACACTTACCACTGAGTTCAGTCATTTAGTAACTGTGTTTTAGGAAGGCCAAAAGCCACGAGCAGTATTTTCTTTCTCTTTCTTCACACGTCCTAGAAGACTCCCTCCCATTATCCAGCACCATATCTGACAGTGGGACGCTTAAAAGCATGCTCTCCAGGGCTCACTAGGGCCACCACAAATTAGCTATGAGAGCACTGATGCAAACAAGGGACACTGTTTGCATAGGAAGGTTTCCAAATAGTAATTAGACAGGTACTAGAAAATAAAGAGGACAAGATAATTTGAACCACTTGCATCTTAACAGAAGTTCCCCAAAAGAGACCTCACAGTCTTTCAGCGCTGCTACCGGAAAAGTCCGTTTGCAGCGGAGCAATGTTGTGATCATAGGCAGCATATTCTGATGCGCCAGTACTTGCCACTTTGAGCTGCTGAGCAGCATGCGTGAGCTGAAAGGCTGCGTCGGGATGCGCCGTGTCGGGGAGCAGGGTGCACTCCCGCTCCAGCATGTCTGCCACCCCTTTCAGGAGCTCCAAAAAACCAAAGGCCAGAGCTGCCTTTCGTAAACGGTTAAGCTCCTGCAAGGAAGGAAAACACCTTTACTTGAGCTTCTGTAGACCTGCTAGAAACTGCTCAGCTGCTCATGAGCTGAAAATGCTTCAGGGCACAGTGACATACAGTAACATTACAGTGACATAGCTAAGCAGTAATGGTTTTCCCTTACTCCCTTCCTGAAGACCCTCTAATTCTTCCTTTTCCCCTCAGTGCACTTAACTCTGTGCCTGCCAGTCCTGCCTGTGTCCCAGCTGGAGGTAGCCACCAACATGGACTTGACTAGTGTCCACCAAAGTTATTTTTTCTTCTTTATAAACTTATGACAATGGCCTGTGTGCATTTAGACATCATGTACATTCTTGAAGCCTCTGAGGGTTAGAGTAATAAACTGAGTCAGTCCTAAGCTTATAAGAGGAACAACTGCCTCCAGGTACAGTCTAGATCATGGAGTGTTATGATGCTGTCAAACGTGCCTGGAATTTTGTGTTTCTCTGCTTTGCTAGTAGGAAAAATGTAGGAGACATTTTCAGTGCAATGTTTATGACACAGAATGCTGTGTCCTCATTTCCATCCGATCCCTCAGTTTATTTCTGCCTGGAAAGCTGAATTTCTGGTTGGGAAACCCGACCCCCTGCCTCACATTAACTAGTCTGGAAAATGGACATTTGGGAGCCTCCTTCCTTACAGGACAATATGTACTTTTGCACAGCGCTGCAAGCCCTATATAGCACATCCTACAGAAATAGGCAGTATATGGTCCTCTCTCAGAGGCACCACTGTCAACATGGATTAAACTTGCACTGGCCTGTAATATCTTACTTTATAGAACGTTTGAGTCTTCTCAGGGAGCTTCCTTGCATTCCTCAAGATCTTCTGTACATCTGTCTGTGGAGAACAAATAAAAGATACTGGTTACTGTTAAGAGAATCTGCAGAGAAGAATCCTCAGCTCTTATTGATAAGTAATCCTCATCACTGACAGGACTGCAGCTTGCAGAGGCTAAAACATAAAAGGGTTATTACACCAAATCCAATAAACTAAGCCATATGCTACACTGGAGACATAGCTTTCATTAGACAAACTATGCTTTCTGATTGCATTTTAACCAAAGCACTTTAAAGAGGCAGCATTTATAAAAACAATTACGTTAAATGGACAAGACACAGGCTCCACTTTACTGGCGAAACAGATACTGCTGACCAAGGAAAGCACTGAGTTCAAAGCCTGTATCATTACCTGGAGGCCGCTTGGTTTAATCCATACAGTAACATTCTGTGCATAGCTGCGCTTGTTTTTGGGCTGCAAGGGGAAAGGGCTCTTATTGTCATCCTCTCCATAAGGATTTTCTTTTGCATCTAGGAAGGGAGTGGAAAATAAAATTAGTAAGATTTGGCAAGGTCATTCATGCAAGAAAATGGTGAATGCACAGCAGGTACTCAAAGGGGTGTGACTAGTACCTGAGATAGGTCCAAGCTGTGCCATCTTCCCTAGCCATGGAAGGGGCTCAGGACCAGGTTCAAAGAGTGACATCATGAGGTTTGATTTCTTCTTACTATCAGCTTGGGAATACAGCATTCCATACCACTCTGGCCTAGTGAAAAGAGCATATTACAAAGGCTGAAAACTGTCCACTCTTTTTGCCCAAGAATTTGCATTCCTCGCACTCTGGAGGCTCTTGTTTTTACTGTTTTCAATCTATACTGCCAGATACAGATCCACATATTAAAAACCCACACTTTGCCCAGCAATGCAGAGCTGTATGGAATAAAGCTCGAAATCAGCAAAGGAAAAGGGATTTTTCCAAGCAGGTATGCATACCCAAGCTGGACAACAGCAACCATGCCCTCCACTTTCAGGCTGCCATGTAATAAAACACAGAAGTTGGGGATTTTCCCGGCAATCTGATTAGCTGAATTTTCATCCTCAGTGTCATCTGTTATCCCAGGTCCCACCTCATCACCCTCTGCAGAAGAAGAAAATAAAACAAAGGCATAGCAAGGGACCAAATTCAAATGTATGATTTTTATTTCCATCAGCACTCATCACCCTGTGTCTTCTCCAGTGCAGGAGAGAAAGCAACATTCTGCCAAACAACTTTTTTTCATGCTTTGTCTGTTTTCCCTTCTTCAGAAAAGGCTCTGGATGTGAGGGCTGGTGCTATTTTAATATTATACATTCTGAATACAAGCACCAGCTTTTCTCACAGCAGCCAGGACTGAAGAGCCTTTTGTCTCCCAGCCACCTGGCTGCAGGTCTCCTCTGCTCTGTTCACCGAATTCTTTGTAGAATCACTCCCTAATCTGCGTCAGACAAAATGAGCCAGGTTAACAGAGACCCACTGCTTCATTTATTTAAACTAACCCAACTCGTTTTCAGGGAGTAATCAAATCGGAGAGGGGGAGTTAATCTCACATGAGGGAGCAATAAAAGGCAGCCCCAGAGGTGGCAGTGAGTGGTTGCAGCTGGGTAAGGCTGAATCACAACAGCTCTGTTAGCAATTATTTAGGTATATATATATATATATACACAGCAACTAAAGCTCAAGTAAAACTGAGCAATCTAGTTGTTATTAACACCAGATTTTTTACAATAACAAATCATTCCAAGAAAGAAAGTAGATGTAGGCATTAATTATTCATCTTGCAACACATACTTAATGGCCTGTAACTATTTTTAGCTTTAAGTTCAGCAAGGTCTATTAACAATGATGCCATAAGGACACTGTTTATTTTTTCATTGTTCTCTGTATAAGTTAACTTTTCAAAGAACAAATTAATTAGAAAAAAAGTTAACTGCTTGTGTTCAATGTTTTGATTTTCATGTAACTACAAAAATAAGTCTTCAGAGACATCCAAACTCTAGAAGAAGCATAAAACCTTTGCTTCTAATCTAAACAACGACAGCCATTGGAGGGGAACATTGAAGCAGTGTTTGCTACAAGAGACAAGGTGCTCACCTCGGTTAAGTGCAATCGGCAATACCAAGTGTCTGGATAAGACAGGAGGGCTAGAAATGTCGGCTATATCTACAAAACCAACAATTTCCAGATCTGTAGGGAGACAAGAGAATGAACTCAGTTTTCAAAATAGCTGAAATGTATTCAGAATTAATATTACACTTCTTATGCCATTAAGTTTTCTGAAACAGTGACCAAGACTGTAACAGTGCCCCAACATTGTTCATGGTCCCTAGGTGTTACTGAAGTACTAACATCCACAGACAGTACAATGACATTTCAAGATGACAACGTAACTTCCATCAGACATACAATGTTCTTGAACTGTTTTCCTAAACGCATGGAGAATCATGCACATTGTTTTTACAGTGCACCTAGCTGCCTTTTTATATTGTCAAAAGAATCCACAGAAATTCCCATCAATTCTCTCCCAGGGTTAGCCCTAAGGGGCCTCTTCCCAGGACTGAGAAGACTCACTTGTGGTTCTTCATTTTTCTATGCCCTCAAGCAGTTCAAATACAGCTCCATTGCATAAGTGGTGTTTTTTTACTGGTAAAAGATTGAGGCAGTCCAGCCAGGTCTCCTCGTCCAGCCTTGCCCTATTACGTTGGCTGTAGGGAAATCCATGAAAGCCAATGCCATTTCTTCCCTGGCATAGACCAGCTACGGACAACCTTCCGTGCACAGGTGCAGTTTTAAGCAATGGGAAGGCTAGGAAAGGTTTTCTGTGTGTAATATTTTATCTTTAAAATAATTTAGTATTGGTGAGAAGTGCCAAAAACACAGATATAAACAGTAAAGACACAAAGACTTAAGAATCTTAGAAGATTTAAGATCTTCTACGCTCTACGTGCACTGCCTCACCAACCAATCCCACCTCTAGTGTACTCTTCAGAGAGGCTACCAGAAAGGTGCCAGTTTATTTCACTTGAAATGTGGTGTCATTCTATGAGAGGCAATTCTAATGTAAAATGCAGTCGATTCCAAACATGCCACTCCTATATTCCATGAAATTTGTGGGGGACATTTTTGGGAAGCAGCCCATGGCTCTCTTCTATAGTCATGACCCCTAGAAATCTGCACTCCAAGGCTTTCAGAGTGCCTCTACCTTATTCCTTTCACCAGGTACATATGGCTGAAATGGGATGAAAATCTTGCACTGTGGAGCCACATGCACCAAGCAATTACACTGGCAGAGACCGTGTTTCTTGTAGGTCAGAGAACAAGTGCATGAAACAGTAACTACACAGCATAACGGTTAGCAATGAAATGGCAAAAATCAAATGGATTTATGTAAAAAATAAAACAAAATAAAAATTTTAAAAATGTTACCTGTATTAATTGCTTTAGGGATGGGGTCTATTTCCTCATCTATAATGAAAGGCTCTGGTCTGGGAAATACTTGCACATCAGACGTTAAGTGGCCACATTTAAGAACAGCATGGAATGGTGTATAAGCCACATCTATTAGCTTTCTAGAACAGAACAATTAGGGAAAAATAATACATATCAAATGAAAGCAATTTTTAAAATTTGTCTAAACGCAAAAAACTCCCCAAATTTTATTCCTCTGTGTTAATTCAATAGTTGTAGCACTCCTAAATTACAACACAAACCAGTCTATTATCATAGTGATAATGAATTAACATCAATTCTAGAAATTAATATCTCTTATTCCTCAATCATATCAGGTGTTACAGTTCAGTTACAGAATGATTAAAATAAATTTTGACTTTAACCAGTAAAAGTCAAGATTAAGAAAAGTTAACATGATAACTGACTAAAAGAAAAAAGATTAATTACCAGATTTCTCTTTCTATCTGTTTTTCTTTACAGATACTAACAGAAAACCTTCACAATGGCATGATTTCTACATATCCACTAACCCAAACATAGACTGTACATTCTTCAGGCAAAGGGGTCCATCAATTGTAAAAATCTGCCCTTCTCCATTGTTTAAATCTATAAGCCGTTCCAGACAGTCCAAGGAATCTGTGCTCTGAAGCTGTATAAAGACAAAGTAAAATGTTTTTGTTAAGCTTTGTCTTTACTCTCCTCTTCTTCAATTTCATGCTTTGCAAAAAAATACACATCACAGCAAGAAGTCTGATTGGATGCTATTACAATTTTTCATCATCTTACTTCATTCTGAATAAACCAGTACGCTTTTTCTCTCAGGAAATATACTCTTAACATTGCATTTGTATTAGCCCAGGGGTAGTACTTGGCCCTGTAACAAATAACACATTGCTTTATTATGCTAGATTCTGCTCTGAAGACAGATTCAAACAGCCAGTAATCCCAGAAGCTCTCAAGTTTTCAAAAGCATAGGAATGCCTTAAATATCATAATACTTTATAAGTAATTTTAAGTTTCCAGTTCCTTTAGAATAATGTAGTCTTTAGGAGACAAGGCAGATAGAATTCTCTTTGTCTTAGAGCACGGATGTGAAAGCACTTAAACTTACCAGTAAAAAAACAAACAAACAAACAAACAAACCAACCTATTTTAAACCTTTTTCCAGCTATTCCGATTTATAAACAACACTAACTCATCAGCTTAATCAAGACAGGGACCTTGAAGCTGAAATCTCTATTGCATGTCTACGTACAAAATCCTGTCCATGACAGGAAAAAAATGTACATGTCAAGGTAACCATGATACTACTAACAAAACTTCATCTAAGGAACTTCAGTCTGTATAAGCTTTGCTGTAAACATTTTTATTCAATAGATTTTTAAATAACGCCAAGATCTTCAAAAATGGTACTGAAATTTGCAAAGGCAATTGAAGAGAGCAAAAACAATCATGTTCCCTTCAAAATGGACACAGACTATTTGAAAAATCCATCTCAGAAACTCAGAGTTCACCTCATTCACATTGACAATAACACATCTTAAAAAAAAAGTTTTTTGTTTTTAAGCGTTGAGCATCTCTGAAATATAAATAATTTACTTAAGAATTTAACATTAAGAAAAGCCCACAAAAACTGTTTGAGGTAATTAGCACAGTGAAGGTATCAATACAAGAAGTCAAATAAAAACTGTAGACAATTTATCAGGGATAAACTGTCATGATTTATATAGGTCTGGAACCTCATAATCTAACCACAACAGTAAACATTAAAAAGATACTACAGTTAAATTCCACCGTTTAACTAAGGTCAAAATGTCAACTAAGCTTCAGATTAAGCACAAAAAAAAATATCAAAAGACCTTTTGTGGCACACAGGCAATCTGATAAGAACATGAAATATCTGATACAACAAAATGAGAAAGTATATGTCAAAGACATCACCTCTTCCAGATTTGCCATGCACATGACATACAGCTTGGATGGGAAAGGGAAAGGCAGAGGAAATCGGCTGTTTTCGCTTCGCTGGTTGTGAGTAGCCAGCGAGTGCCGCAGGGAGCCCCTGCCGATCCCCAAGCAGCCATCAGTGACGAGAACAACCTTGAAGGAAAAGAAGAGAGATTAACATTTTGAAGCAGAGGTGTGTTTCCACCTGCAGAAAGCGTCTAGGCACCAGCACTAGGCTTTACAGCAGCAGGCATTTTTCTCTCAATCCATCTTTTTTGTAATCTCATCAGCAATTGTGCTTGAACTGTTACTCACTAGTAACACTCTTTACTATTAAAAGATTACACCTATTTCCCACTGCCTTTCATCATCCAAAAAGCTGATGTTCTAGTATAATAGCCTATGATATAAATGAGATCAAATTGTTGAAATCTGATCTATGCTTGGCTTTCACATAGGTCTAGTACTTCACTTTGAATGTCTGTTTTTCCAAGGTGCCTTTTGTTCTGGCTAGACTATGAAGCATTTTGTCTAGACAAAGAACTGATTTTCTTTTGTCTACTTTTGGAATATCATTTGAGAGATGTTCCTAGCTCAATGAGCTGCACAATTCTTGACTGTATATCCTAACCCAAAGGGCAACAGGCTTTTGGTATCTCAAAAAGTGAGGACTAAAAGCAGACCTTGCCAAAAGAAGCAGCAAATTCAGAAGGCTGAGAGCTGCAAAGACTGAATTGAATAAGGAATCTTGCTGTTGCTTGAGACCTGCAACTGCTGTGGGCTTTGCAGAGAACTGAAGGGTTGCTGCACGTCACCACAGCAGTTCCTGGAGCTGTAGATTGACCCAGCTCAAATATCAGGCATCCATAAGATATACTGGGGAAAAAACTGCTAACATGCAAGTGTCTAAGGAGAGCATCACTGATATGCAATGTCCCCAGGCAATTCTTCCTCCATTACAGTAACACATCTGGACAGACAGATATGTAATATTTTAATAAAGAGCACCTTCTCCTGTTCACATCCTACAGTATATCCAAAATACTAATTCTCTATTTTCCTGCAGCACCAGTATACCTGAGAGTATTCAAAGGTCTCAAAATGCATTAACATTTCTTTCCGAAACTTACAGCGATTATTAAGCACACACTAGATCCTGAGTACAGTGAATGTCAGTGACCAAACATACCTGGCAAGGGATTGCTGCACCCCACTCCTGCTGGACAATATTGCAAACCCCGAGCAGCGCCGACTCCAAACACGTTTTGTCATAATCATCCATGTTGCTTAGGGCTTCCTGTGAAAACAAACACCACAGTAACTGCCATGAAATATCACTATCAGGAAACACAGTACAGTTATTCACAGTTCTGTGGTAAGTAAATACATTTGCTTTGCATTATACCACAATGCCAAGGGTTGTGTTCTTACGTATGGATTGTAAAGTTAAAAATAGATAAAATATGAGATAGTGAAAGGTATCATGTGACAACTATAAAAGTCAATTTTGAAGAAACTATGTAATACACATAGCTCTTCAAGAAAAAAAAGCAACATGCCTTACAGATCACAAAGAAACAGTAAAGTCAAAATCTGAAGTGATGTCTAATGTAAAACATATGATCTATTTCCATTTCTATTCCAAAATATGAGAAACATAACACTTTGCCTTCTTAGACAACATTCCAGTCAAACAGTTTCAAACGTGCTGCAAACCACCACCACCTCATTGCTCAAACTGAGGCATCCTTTCCTTTTGCATATTGTTCCACTGAAGCGACCAGGGGCACATGACATTTCAAAGCATAATATCTGGAGGCCTGATAATACAGCACAATGGACGTCAGCTTAGAAAACCCTCCCAGGTGTCACAACAGTTTTAACTTATTAGAGATTCAAGAAGCAGGCCACTAGGAGTGTACCTCACAAAACTCTTTAGCAGACAGTGCAACAGAATCCCAGACTCTCCTATTCAATTCCTGTGTTTTTAACCATAAACTAATTTTTCCTCCTTAAAATGAAAACTTTGCACTGCCTTAACATAGCATTGTAGGAAGGGTGCAACTTTAAACCTGACACGTTGGAGGAGCTTGGTGGAACTCTCTGCTCTCAGGGAATGTCAAAGCAAAACCTTAAGGGGGAAATGGAAATAAACCAAAGAGTACACACTGACATTCTTCTAGTAAATAGAAAACATAACAGAAAATACTTTTAAAATGTGTTTGTCCCATAACTGCCAAACCTAAAACATGGTGCCCTGAAACCATGTCAGATTATGTCATTTCCTCCTGATGCTATAAATATTAATCAGATAAAGATATCAGGCCATTTCCATGTGACTGTGAAGCCAGGAGGGGCCCTCAGCCTCAGTACCTTGCTGGTGCAGGGTTTTGGCGCCCCGAGGCCTACCTGCAGCGTGTTGTAGTCCCTCGTGAAGGGCACCATCAGCTCCCAGAGCGAGGAGAACACCACCAGGGCCGTGAACTCCAGCTTGTAGTTGGTGGCCATGTGCTCGAAGAGCATGGTGAGCCCGTGCACGGCCAGGTGCTTGCGCTGGTACTCCTCGGAGCCCTCCACCGAGACGGGCCGCGTCATGGAGAGCGACACGTCCATCACCACCACCGTCGGCATGGCGGCCTCTCCCCGCGGCTACCGGGACCGAGGAGAACAGCTCACTGCATGCAGAGGGGAAGCAGGAGGCACAGGATTACCAGGGTGGACACAGGGAGCGACGCGTCGCACCCCCAAACCCAAACCGTGTGGGGTAAAGGCCTCACGGTCAGCTCTGCTCTGCCTCCTTGCCACAGCTGTGGGATTTGGCCAGGATTGAGGGGGAATGTGGATTTAGAGAGCGAGATGGGAGCAGGGGGCCTGGAAACGGCCGCCGCAAAGGGAGGATGCGGGCGGGAGGAGGCGCGGAGCGGAGCCGCGGGCCCGGGAGCCGCCGCGCCGCCCTCACCGCCGCCTCGCGCAGCGGCCGCGGCCCCGCGCGCGCCCCGCCCGCCGCCATGAGTCCGCCCGCCAAAGCGTCCCCCGGAACGGCGCGGCCGCGCGCCCAAGGGCCGGGCGCGCAGGGGCCGCCCGCGCGGCGCCTTCCCGGCCGTTCCCATCTATTCCCTTTCCACCTTCCCCGCTCACTGCGTGCAGAACGGTGTGGGGGGGAGTCCCCTCAGGAGTTGGTGCCTGGGCCACAAGCGCCCAGAGAGGCCCGGCACCATGAAGGGAACTGATCCCTTCGGACTGTTGGTTTTCCCTGTTGAGGCAGTCAGGGCTTTGCACCATCTTTCCAAGTCCACGGGATTGCATCCAGACCCACCACGAGCCTGTTCTGCTTGAAGCAGCCTGCAAAATCGTGTGGTCCAAAAGATACAGGACACTTGGGTCGTCGTGAGGCTCCTTTGTTTTGTTTTCTTTCTTTTTCCCTTTTTTTTTTTTTTCTTAAGAGAGAAATTGCAAATTGATATTTTTGTTGAACTAAAGCAGACCAAACAGGAAAGTACTTTCAGAATTCAAGAATGGTCAGAAGGAATTCAAACCAGAGTGCAGCGTGCAGATGAAGCACTCCCAGCCTTCAGCATGAGAACAGTATCTGCAAACCTCCCCAAAGGAACAGCTAACATTACCTCCTTATCAAGGCGAGCAGCTTTCATGTTTTGAAACCCCTTCTGCAGTGACACTAGGGTTTGAGGAAGCGACCAAGCAACAAATACACAGAAGATCCAGCAGCTTTTTCCCCCCCGCTATGGAAGCCTAAGAAAATTGTCATCAGACACCCTTAATTGCAAAAGAACAGACTGCAGCAAGGACAGCGCAAAGTTACCTTGAAATGGAAGTCAAGGGAACACAGCGGAAGGCATTTTCTTGCATATGGAGCTGGAGAGAGCAAAGAGAGTTGAATAAAAGCAGATCATTTCTAATTGCTGGTTTCATGAGGTCGAGGAACCCCTCCAAAAATCATGTATAGATGAACATGAATTCTTTATCACAAAAGTGCATCACAAGGAAAAGTAATCAATAGGAAAGAATCAGACAGGGAAACTGATCACATGTACCCTGCAAATAGTCTGATTTTTGATACGCAAGTGCCTAACCAGAATCATTTTAACCTGAAATTAAAATTCATGACATTTTGCACAACTGCAAAATGGTATTTTCATCCTCAAAGCTGCAGTACTACGTACATTACAAAGAGTAGCTCAGTTGATGCCAGTATTATGAAAAATACATAGTAGAGGTTATTATGGATAGAAAAGAAGTTAAGAAAAAGCTTTGCCCTTGGCTCCGGGACTCGTCCCCACTCGGTAAACCCGGGGGTAGGGCTGGGGGTCCTGAGCAGCGTGCCCCTCTGCGAGCCCCGCTCTGCTCAGACAAGCAGCACGAGACAACGGTTTGCCTTAAAACGCAGCACTTCACAATTTTATCATTCCCGTGGCGATAAACCAGCTGGTGAGAGCTTTACAAAATCCTTGGCCGTTAACATTGCTCCTGGCATTGCAGGGCTGTGCCACGGCAGTGCCACCATGTCCTTAGCGAGGCCGCCCCCCCCCCGGGTGCGCTCGCGGCCCTGCAGCCCTCCCTCTGCCCCCGGGCCCGCCACGCTCTGCATTTTCCGCAGTTTTCAGCCTGCTTCTTGCAGCGCAAAGCAGATTTAAACCTGCTGGCAAAGGTCAGCAAAGCTCGGCCCAGCCTGCCCAACCTGCCTTCCGTGTGGAGCACTTCAAACTGAAGCTCTGTACAAAAGAGCCCGATAACAGTAGGGAAAAGCAGGGAAGTATCATGATGAGGTGACCACACTCTATGCAAAGGAGCTATAGATTTACCCCCAGCAGTGGAATCTCCTCCGTTGCCATCAGAACAACACATTTATCCAAGCAGATGCTTTGCTTCTGTCGATGGTAATGGAGTTATTCAGCTGCTTTCATAATGGGAATAACCTGCAGAAGCAGACAAAGATATTGGCTTCAGAGACAGGCCCAAACCTGTGCAATACTATTTAATCTTCTTAGGGACTGCGGGAATTAAACTGGATTGGCTCTTCCTGCAGTAATATGTCCTTCACACCTGACCCTCTCTTGTATTAGAATTTAGCTGGGAGAGACACAGTGAAAATGGGGTCATTTTCATCTGCCTCTCTCTGCAACAGCATCTCCCCTGTGGCTGTTAAGTACCAAAGGAGCATCCAGCACTACCCACAACCTTGGTGCTCCCCTTCCTCTTGAGCAGCATCTTCTGAAGGTAAGATGTGCACATCCCTAAGATTCCCGGAGCTCTCCCTTGATGGAGACAGTCTAACCAGGGGGAAAGGACTCGATCAGGGTAATACTCCTAGAAGAGAAAACACTCTACAAAAGAGCTAGTGAATTTACAAGACTAGGGAGACAGGGGGCTGGTTGTCACGTATTGTGAAAAGCTGCAGAGCTCTTGCAGTTCGTTCTAGCGTTGGATGTATTTTTGCCTGCAAAAAGTCTTTCAGGAGGCTCATTTAAGAGAGAAGTAAAATAGAGTGCTTGAAGGGGAAGGTGTACGTGTATTTTCTGTTCTCTTTCTTGTTATTCTTCATTTTTCCTAGGGTTATTTCCTAATAACTTGTACATAGGGTATTATGCAATTTGCCATATATGTGCTCATGTACTCTTTATATACCCAAAACAAAGTTTTTATCACCTATTTATCTAGGTACTCCCCTGACCCTCAATTACTGTTGCCTTAATGATCCTCCCAGCTATTTAAAAGATGATAATAATACCTGTCTTGCAAGAAATTTAGGCTGATTACTTCACTGGGTGTTATGCAAGAGGGTAAGCGTGTGCTGAATTGCATGAAGAGCTTACCTGAGAAGGGCTTACAACACTGTAAGGGAGGAACATAAAGAAATTAGAGTGATATCCTGAGGTGCAGCACTCTATCACTACTGAAGGGTGAATTTTACCCAGACCCAAATGACTGTCTCCCTGCTATCACAGATGTGGGCTCTGCCACTCTGGCATTTACAATTTGCCTCCCTTTATAAGTGTTATTCAAGTAAGTGTTATTCAAGTTATTCAAAATATGCTAATTTCCTCCTAATAAAAGAAATTGCTATGATTCCACTTTGCCACTTTTGATTTCTACAAAAAGGTTTGAAAAAGACGTAGTCATAGAAACGAATGGGTGCTCAGCACCCTGAGTTGAGCACCAAATCTTCTTCCTACGCTTCTCAAACTGAAAGGAAAAAGAGAAAAAAAAACCCCTCACCCTTTGCCTGGCTTGTATTTTGTGGAAGCACAAGGCTGGAAAACCACAGAGCAGCATAGCTGGGAACTGTCAAACAATTTTCCTGCACTCCTCTCCATTAACCCCAACCTACAACTATCCTTCTGCATATCCTCCAGCAGAAAAAAAGATTGAAACCTGGGTCTAGATCTGACTTTGCTAGCTCACCTCCCTTTCTTTTAGTTGGAAATGGAAAGGCATTCACTGAAATAATGTCGCCTACACAGCGAGGAAGTGGCTGTGCTTTATTTTTCACACTAGACCTTCTTTTGCAGGATTCTACCCTCTGTGTCATGCAGTTTCATTCCTGACGCTTAACCCAGCTTGAAGCTCCGATGGTGGATGCAGGCGCACATCGCTGATCAAGAGAAGTCTTCCGTGGCTTCTGGACACGCATCTGATCCTTGAACCTTTAGGAAATGCATTTGCTACGGAGAAGGCGGCTACAAGGGAAGCGGATCTTTTTCTTGCTTGCCACAGTCTTGGCCCTCTCTCTCTATCGGCTCCAGCTCGGCCCCGCTGCCCTTCCAGCACCACACACAGGCCCCCAGGCCGAGGACCCTGTGAGAGTCACCTCCAGGGATGTCCCCAGCAACCAGACTGCCAGGACAGGCAACGGCACGGCAGCTCCCAAAATAAGGCACTGCATATACGTGGATCCTGAGCCAACCGTGCCCGTCACTACGTCAGTGGATACAATACCACGGGAGGAAAATACCAGTGCAAGCTCCCCTGAGGAGAAGCCAAAATATGAATCCAAAGGGGAATATCCGCAGGACCTATTCAGTGTGGAAGAACGCAGGCAAGGGTGGGTTGTTCTTCACATCTTTGGCATGATTTATGTGTTTGTGGCTTTGGCCATAGTGTGTGATGAGTATTTTGTCCCTGCCTTGGGCGTGATCACAGAGAAGTTGCAGATCTCTGAAGACGTGGCTGGAGCCACCTTCATGGCAGCGGGTGGATCAGCACCAGAACTCTTCACCTCCCTCATAGGTGTCTTCATCTCACACAGCAATGTGGGCATCGGTACCATTGTGGGCTCAGCAGTGTTTAATATCCTCTTTGTCATTGGCACCTGTGCCCTCTTCTCAAGGGAGATACTCCACCTGACGTGGTGGCCCTTATTTAGAGACATCTCATTCTACATTGTAGACTTACTGATGCTCATCCTGTTTTTCCTAGACAGTGTCATTGATTGGTGGGAAAGCCTCCTTTTACTGACTGCCTACGCCACATACGTGTTCACTATGAAACACAACGTGTTCCTGGAAGAATGGGTGAAGCAGGAGCTGAACAGGACACTAAATACTGTGAAGGCAGCATCAGCAGAGCCTGTGCAGAAGGTTGGTGTCCTTATTGTCCAGAGGGCAAGTTAGACATTCATTCTAGCATAAACAAAGAAAAACTGCATCTTCTTGACAAAGTGCGTGCTGAAACGAAACTTCACAGTACAGCCACCGGTCAATAATTATTAAGTGAGAGAAATGCTATATAGATGGAGGAAATTTTAAGAAATCAGAGAAAACTCCACTCTGTGTGATAATATAAGATTACCAAGAGGGACCACTTACCTATTTTCAGCACAGGCGTGGGGTTTTGCTCACTGGTTGTGAAGGAGCTTAGAAAAAACCCTTACAGAAAATGCAGAAATATAGTATCAGTCTGGGAACAAAACTGTACGATTTTGTGCTAGAGGGAAAAAGATTTCTAATAAGAAACACTGTCCAAGGCTCTTGCAGATGAGACAGGGCTGTTAAAAAAAAAAAAAAAAATCTCCTTTCTTATATTAAACTTGTGCGTGCTACTGTGATACCTCTGGTAGCACTTGATACCAAATCTGCAGCATAGAAGGAGAGCTGGCAGCCTTCAGCAACTGCTGTCACCTCTCTCAATCAGCGTTTGGTAACAAGGCTCAAATGCCAGAATCCCGTTTCTGTGTGTCAGCTGCAGCTGTGTGCGCTCAGAGACACAGTTCTGTGTACAGGGAGATTTGTGGCTGCGGCTGCACTGTCCAGGTGTAGCTGCGACCTCAACGTCACCATCTGTTAAAGGAAGAGACGACGGCTTGCGTGTACAACGACAGGCCACCTGAAGGCTGTCCCCAGAGGAGACTGGCCTCTGTGACCCGGCAGGTCTGGCCAGAATGGGGTATCCAGATCACTTGGGACTTCATCTTACTGACCCTGCCTTCTTGCCCCCATTCCCCCAAATGCTCCCTCTGCCTCCTTGTCCAGGCTATGCCTGCTCTAATGAAGAGACCCTTGGAATTGGCTCCATTTCTAATTGTCCTCTGGTGGTGTCATGCTTTGCTGGCCAGGAGTACACCACCAGCACACAAGCACTTGTTGCTCCTCCTGATCTTGGTGTTCCCTTCACGTAGTTTAAGGAAAGGAAGAGGGGCGAGGATACTTGAAAATAAAACAAATGGAAAAAGGACCTTTCTCTCCTCACAGTGTGTCTTCCAAACAGAGTTCATGGGTGGGACAACTGGAAATCCAGTGTTACCAGTGGGAAACATTGCATAAACACATACATCCCTATAGACACCACTGCCATCATTACAAATTGAGCCTAGCCCTTCAGCACCAAGGAAGCAAATCCTTGCACTCTGAGTTTACAGGGAATTCTCATTAGCTCATAGCAGCATGACACAGAGCTGCTGCATCAAACCTGCAGGGAATTTTATAGAAAGTAAGGCTGAGAAGGGGAGAAAGACACCTCTTTGCACCTTCCACACCTTCTCTCTTCCTCTCCTGGAAAACGGGTCAGGATATAGATATCTGGGGATGGAATCTGGGGCCACCACCACCTACGGAAATCAAATGGAGGAGCCTGCTTGTGTCTGTCTCCGTACACACACGCTCATGAGGGCTGGAGGCACAGTCCTGCTGCTCCCATCTCTCACAAGGTTTTGAGGAAGGCACATGGCTTTGGCTCTTCTTTGGCTCCTTCCATACACAGTCACCCATATCAGCACTCCCACTTTCTTGCATACATTGACCCAAAGAGCTGCCTTGTCAGATTCTCTAAGCTGGTGAGGCTGCAATTGCATTTGGTGCTTTCTGTTCTTGTTTATATTCAGGAAAGCAACGGGGCCGTTGCAGATGATGGAACAAAGAAACCAGCAGATGGGAAGAAGCTGCAGGTAAGTTCAAGCAATCTAAGAGGTGTCTGAAGTTACCGTATTTTGAACCTGTCACTACATCAGGGAGGGAATAAAGGTGTCATCTGCTGTGTCAAGAAACCTGGACCAAATCCTACTCTGTGCACAGTATCCACAGCTTAATTAATAGGACATCTGGCTGACTTAGATCCTCAAATGAATGTTCTAAAAACTAAGAGATTACACAAATAGACTTGATTAGTAAGGCTCTGTTCATTCTACACTTGAAATGGGATGAAATGGGCCTAGAGAAATCAGAGTAGAACTTTTCTTACCCTCTTTCACGGTTGACTTTCCTCCGGGCTCCCAGAGCAGTGGCTGGTAGGATCTGTCCTTCCCCGCAGTGCGGGCTGGAGAGCTCGTTCCTCTGCTCCTGGGTGAATTCCTGACCTGGTGCCTTCCCAGTGGCTCGGCAGCCATGGTGTAGAGGTCTAGCTGACCTGGAGGCTGCACACACAACACAGCAGGTATTGGCTTCCTCATGGGGATGCTGCCTTCCCCCACCCTGTAACCTAGTAGGGAGCTCCTCAGGACCTGAAGAGGTCCGTTAAGAACGGAGCCTCAGAGCTGTCCAGTTAAGCGAGGATGCTCAAGTGTGACTGCAGCATTGCCATACAGCAGCACACGTATCTGCAGAGTTATCAATAAGCTGACGACTGAAAGCACTGCAAACTACACTCTGCAATAACACCCTAGGCCGTCCTACCTAAGCACAGGGTGGCCTGCGTCCCCTTGTTCTGAACTGCCAGTGCTCACAACTGTGAACCTGTGAACTTGAATGCAGAGGCTGCTGAAATCCACGGCGAAACTCTTTGTCGGGGTAGGAAAATCAGCCTCCAGAGATGTCCCGCTCACTGGGGACTTGACAGAGATGCTTTGTGAAGGAACGTGCTGTTCATTGCTGTGTTGTGCCTGAATTGTGTTCTGCAGCCTATGACAGCCTTACAGCGGGGCAGCAGCTCGGCCTCCCTACACAACTCCCAAATGCGCAGCACCATCGTCCAGCTCATGATCTACACCCTGGACCCCCTGGCAGAAGGTGAGCGAGCGCTCCTCATCGGAGGGGTTTGGCAGCCCTGGTCTCAGAGGTCCCCAGTGTAACTGGGGGCACCGTTTCCGCTGGTGGAAGGCACCCCTGGTTGCAAACCAAGCAAATCTGCTAAGCCTGGGCCTCTGCTGGGCTTCCTTCTTCCACTAGAGTCCTGTGCACAGAGCAAAAGGCAGGGAATTCCTCGTCACAGGAGCTCTTTTTATGACAATTCTCCTTCTCTTCCCTCCTGTTACCTTTGGTCTAATTGCAAATACTTAAGAGGAGGCTGAAAATGAAGATTTCAGCTATTCTATTTCTGCTATTGTCCCAAACTCTTTTCCCAGCAAATGATTATGCATGAAAGATTATAAAAGCTTTGAAGACTGACGATTTCTTTTTACCAAGTTGTAATTAATTTAGAGTGTTGTAAAGAGACAGATAAGCTTCAGTAGGCAAATTGTTACTACTTTGATAACAAATTAAGAGCCTTACAGTTACAACCCAGATTATCACTCCCTAGCAAGATTAGTCTTGCTTGTAACCCTAGTCTTTCTCATGAAACACTTTTCATCTCCTCAAATTTCCCAGCATGGCAACACAGTTTTTTGGCAGAGTTCATGGATGTTTAAAATATAAGCTAATTATGTCATCTATAGATTCCTACCTCTGTAGCAAGTAAGAGCAGCCTCGCTCAAAGCGGGATTACAGCCGCTATGTGTGTTAAGGAGGTAGGGCCAGGGCAGCGTCCTCGGGCGGTGGCTGCAGGCGGCACAGACGGCGCCGGTGGAGACGAGCTCCCTCCTCATGGCGGGGCTGGGCCCGTGGGCCCGTGGCGAGGAGCAGCTCCTCGCTCCTCAGCCTGGCCCCGCTCCGCCTGCACCACGGCGGCTGCTGCTGCTGTCGCCCTCGAGGAGCAGCTGCTGGTACCGGGGTCCTGCCGGCAGCGACGGCTGCTGCGTCCTCCCGTCTTCTGCTCCCCGCCGGCAGCAGGAACAACAAGGAACACAATTCATACCTTTCCTCCAGCTCCTACAATGTCACTTGGTTAGCTCCGATTGTGCGCTTTCCTACCTTAGTGCTGGTCACTGGTGCTGGAATAGCAGCATTCGGTTCTCCCTACCTTTTTTTTTTTTTTTTCCAAGAAAGAGCTCAAACTATTAGCTTCACATATAAAAGACACATGCACAGGGAGAACCTGTTACCTTTTCAAGTGTGCAGAAGAGGAGGAAGAAGCCAAAACCATTTGGGAATTCTCTTTGACAACGGTTAAGCTCCCAGCTGTTTTAAACACACAGCAGTTTCCTATTATGACAGTCAAGCCAAATAACAGCCTACAAAAATTGCTACCAGCCACTTTTTGCTGAGAGGGGGAAAACAGATTGCCTTTACGTAGCCCAGGGAGGATCTCTGACGTGTATTCAGTCCAGCCCTGCTGCAAGCCCCTTGCAACGCTGCCTTTACCAAGAGGAGCACCCGCAGCCCATGGCAAACCATGAGCCAAACCCCAGGGACCAGGCGGGACCGAGGAGCCCACGACTGGGAGGCATTTCCCTTTACCCTGCCCGGATCTCCAGCCTGATCAAGAGCTGCTGTCCACAAGCCCTTGACAAGTTGCTTTGTATGAACTTCAATTCAAACACAGGATGAAGGTTATTTTTTTTTTCCTCAAGAAAAGGAGAAGCACAATGAAAGATATATTAGACTTTTCTTTTGTAGTTCAGCACATGCCTCTCCACTGCCCTACTTGTTCTAAAGAGATTATCTCTTGTACCATGCAAAGAGAGATTGAAGCTAAGCGGATCAACACCTCTCGTGTCTATCACTGAGGTTACAAAAAGGACTCTGCAGATCAAACTTCCAGCAGCAAAAACTGATCAAGTGAACGAAGAAGGCTGCTTAAGAGCAGCAAAATGGATAAGTGCCTGAGAACATGCACTGGATTGCTAGCTGCTCCCTAGCAAGAGCCAGCTTCATCAGGCGTGCTGCGTTGCCCCCCAGAAAGGTGGTAACAGCAGCAGAGGGTGAGAAATACAAGATTACGAGAGCACTCCTCTTTCGTTTACCCCCAGGAAGCACCAGGACCGAGGGGCTGCTGCCCCTCGAAGACCCTCCAAAGCCTCCCTATGGTCCTCGCACCTCTCTGGGCTCTAGCTGGGGACACCAGCGGCCCCGCCCGAGTGCTGGCAGTGCCCGCCGGCCCCGGGATCCCTGGCTCGAGTTCTCGTCCCTGAGGCTGCCGCCGCTAGAGGGGAGTGTGACCACGCGCACTAAGGGCCGCTGCGACAGGTCGTTGTTTTACAGACCCTTTGGGGCAAGAAGGCGACTGAGCGGGGCGCCTGGTCCCTGCCCCGGGTACGTCTGCCCCGCTCACCTCCCACAGCTGCTCACACAGGGTGACAGTGGAGAAGATCACCGCTATGGCAAGGGACGCAGCACGCCGGCGCCTGGGTGCAGCCGGAGAGCCTCCTTGCCGGGGTGAATCCGCACCCGAAGAGAAGGGAGCGCAGGGAAAGGAATCGTTGCTGCCTAGACTGATACACCCACGTGCCTTTGAGGATCTCGGCCAAAAAGATTAAGCAACTTCCCTGGGAGGTCACTGGAAAAGGGAGGGTTTGGCCCTTCCAAGCCTCGTCAGGACCCTGAGCTCTGCCTTCGCGTTGATGGAACCGCAGCCCTCGGACACCCTCGGGGCAGCTGGTGCTCAGCTCTCACTCACCGCCCGATTCCTTCCCCTTGCAGCGTCTACAGCAGTGCCTGAACCAGACACACGCCTGTGACCAGGCTGCAGCCTACACCGTCATCTCATCCCTCCTCGAGGATCCTCGTTCCCTTTTCCTTCCAACTCCCGTGGCATCAGCCTTTAAAGGCTGTGGTGAAGAACACTGCAAAAGAAACCAGTTGCCAACTATTTCTCATCAGCTTTTAGCTATTCCTGCTGAAAACCATCTCTGTGGGGTTCTCGTTCTTATGCTGCAGTTGCAATTTGCCTGGTGAGCACAGAAGCTTCCCCAGGGTAACGAGAGCCCGGTACATGTTAAGCTGCCAGCCCTGTGCCTCCAAAATCGGCTTCCAGAGCCCGAGTCCTTAGACAGAAACTAGAGGTGCAGAAACACGAGCTCCGTTGCCCTACCACACCTCTCGTGAAACAACTTCTCATCTGAGCAGCGGATTAAGCTCGGGATACTTCATTTTCTCTTTGTATTAGGGAAGTTTGTTTGGTTTTCTCTGCTATTTACAGTAGGCTGGGTCTTTTGTTTTACAAGTTCTAATATTTACATCAGCTCCTGAATTATATTTTTGATAGAAAATCATTGTCATTCTTTAGGCAGACACTGGAGGGAACTGTTGGGGAATTAAGACAACTGCAAATTTTGGCAGTGCTGATGGACCTTCTCATTTCTGACATCTCCAGCTTTCTGTAGGGTGCCAGAGCACACTGCAGCCCAACCATCAGCCCAAAATCGCTCACGTCCGTACTACAAATTAATCCTGTAGGATTACACCTTAGGAAATGAGAAGAGCCGAACTCTGGATGGGAACCAAGCTGCGACGTCAGGCTCAGCCTAGGTGCTGTCATGTAGGAGCTCACATGTAGGAGCCTGCGTGAGGCCACCCCGGCTCTTCCCCGCGACGTCCTCCTTGGCCCGGCGCGAGCGGTGGCTGCTCCGAGCGGGCAGGAGCCCCGCGCTGCCCTGCCCGGCCGGGCTGCGCTCAACCCGCTCTCCTCCCTGCCCCTGCCGACCTTCAGCCCTGCCCTGCTCGTAGCCGCCTCTTCCTCAACCTCAGCTCACCCTGCACGAAATGGGTGTCGGAGGAGCTAACACCTTTCTAAGTGATGCTGATCGCATGAGAAGTGGATAGCGGCCTGAACCTAATCCATTTATCCCGAGAGATGCCCACAGGCTCCACCGCTCCGTGCTCGCAGCCCAGGCCAGGGCAGGGAGCCAGGAGCTGGGATTTATATAATCCCTTCGGGCCGGGCCTGACCGCCCCGACCCTGCTGACAGCAGCTCCTGCAGCAGCTCCCGGGCCAAGCGGAGCAGAGATGCTGCTGCCCCAGTTGGACGAGGAGGCCGAGGCGTCTCCGATCCGCTGCCCTGCGCGTGCCGGCACCCGGAGCCAAGTGCTTCCAAACGCTTCCCGTCCCCTCGAGGAGGATTCAGTGCCAATAAACGGTGCTGGGGTGGAGAGGGAGCCTCCCCGGCCTTCCCTCCATGTACCAAGGAGAAGAGCTCGCCAGCGCAGCGAGGGCTTTGAGTCGGTGACTTGGTCACGGCCAGGAGAGTAGGAGCGAGGCCATTTGAGCACAACATCTAACCTGTAGCTATGGAGGGGCAGAGTCTTTAACAAGGCACGGTAAAATGAAGCAGTTCATACGGGATTACAGTGGCAGAGTCCCTGTCAGGCTCAGAAATAGGTGACTGGGCACTGCGCTGGTGAAGATCCGATTCCCTGGGTAGCCCTTAGCAGAATAGCCTGGACCGTGTTGAACCTGGATACCTGGAACTTGGATTAACCCTGGCAGAGGAGACACTTTCAGACACTCAGCTCAATCATTTCCCAGATAACTGAAACGTAAAAGGTTTCTCTTGTTCCTCCCCATCAGGTTGCCAGGCTGCAAGCAGCGCAGCAGAGCCTCTGCAGCAGCACCATGGCAGAAGGAAGGTGTCATTTTTAGCTTGCACGTAATCAAGCCTGAGCAAAATCAACAGTCCTTTGGGAACAGAATGATTCTGCATCAAAACTCTTCTTCTTTCTGCAGTTGCTCCCTCTGATGAACAGATATCTCCAGTATTACTGAACCAAAAAGGTTTCCATCTTCCCCGGAGGTTCTTTTGAAGTATGAATGTACTGATTGCATAATATTATGGTAATTACGCCAGCAATTTGCTAAGTATTTAAATATAACAGTTATGATCCATTAAGAGCAGCCAAGACTTTAAGGCCACAGCCAGAAAGACAACTCGCAAGCCAGAACTGACTCGATTCAGTGGAAGAAGGGGGTGAGTGTATCTGTGTGGGGGCACCCCTAGCTGACAACTCATGACGTCCTTCTCATTCACAGCAAAATTTAAAGACAAGGTTGACATCCTAAGCAACTTGGCCAGCGCTAAGGTAGATGCTGCGAGCAAGCAAGGATCAAGACCAGAAGGTGAGCACGAGAAAAGTCAGTCCCTTTTGCCCTGTTGTGCTTGGTGCCTTCTCCCCTTCCCAGCCCTGAAGGCCCCAGGACTATCAAAGAAACACTACAGTGTAATGCAAATTGTCCATCATTGATCACAGAAGCTGCTGTAATGCAGCAGAAAATATTCAATATACATTAATAGTGGGCAAAAAACCCCCACGAAAGTGGTTAGAAAAGACCTGAAGAGAAAAGCTATGAGGAGATGGTCTAAGTTATGAGCAGAAGGGTGGAAGGGGGATGACCAGGCCATTACACTCAGCAGCTGCTTGCCCCTGCAAATTAAATGTTCTTTAAAGCAACGTACCTGTTTCAGCCTAGAAATTTGGCATACTTGCAGAAGGGCACTGGCCAGTTCCTCCATAAAAGGAGCTGACTTTGCTGCAACCCTTCTAAGGGCTCGTGCACCCTCCCTTTTATCAGCTTTTGCTCTTGTTTCGTTACCGACGCACTGGGTGTTCGTGCTGACGCAGAGGGGACGTGGACCCTTTGAAAGCCAAGGCAGCCTTTGTGGGGAGGTCCCACCCTCACAAGCACACAAGTGCAACACAAGTCACTTGAGCATCTCACAACATCGGGCCTTGCCCAGCGACACAGAAACGTGCCCCAGACTCCCCTCCAGGCACTGGAGCAGCTTATCCAGTTCAGAATGAGATACCCAGCGGTTCCACATTTGGGCACAGGCCATGGATCAGCACAAGCTTCCTGAGCTGACAGGTTGACATAGCTGGAGGGCATCCCCTAAGCTAAATGGCAGCAGCTCCTGCCGCGGGGGCATCTCCTCCCGTGCGCTGCTCCTGCTTCAACGCTGCTCTGTGCGGAGGTCTCCGGGTTCCTCCCGGCTACGCGGGTTAACACAGGAGCAGCACAGAGGGCATTGCGGTGCTTTCCTTGTACGTGTCAGCACTTTCCTATTGGCATTGGAACACGTACCAAATGCTTAGGAGTTAAAAGCTGGCAGCACAAACCAGCCGTTTCTCAGAAGCCTCAAAGAACGTCAGTCCCCTGGAGGACGCCCAGCACCGCCAGGAAGGGGAGCAAAGCTTTACACGTCCCTTCTGGCTTTAATAAAATCTGCACAATCTAGACCGAAGCTTGGAAACGCTCACCAGTCAGAGAACAGATCATTAGCGTTTCCCTGCTCTTATGCACGTGCCTCTCTCTGCAGTTTCAGAAGTAATAACAGCTCCTCAGATGTTGTTAATTCAAAGCCGAATGGGCCAGATTCCACCTGCATCACTAACCACAGCCCACAGCGGACTAGGACAAATAAAACTTTAAAGCAGCAGGTTGGATTTAACCTGAAACGCTGCACAGTTCTGCGGGGAATGCCGAGCAAGGGGAGGCGATGGCTTTGCCACCCCCATGACCTAACCTGGTGCCACCTTCTCGCCCTATTTAGCTGAAGAGGAGAAGGGGTCACAGTCACCGAATACTCTTCAAGTGGTTCCCGCCAGCGACTCTGAACCCAGCAAAGACAGACCCAAGGCAGACGCCGCCCAAGACGGACAGGTACTTGAATAGGGATCACAGGCAAGGAGGCCTCGCTCCAGACCAGGCATCACACCCACACTTCCCTTCCTTCCCCCTCCAGAGCCGCTGCTGGAGGATCCGACCTCTCCTGTAATCAGGAGGTATAAACAGCCTGGTTTGCAACGAGGAAGCAGACCTCAGAGCTAATTTAAGGGATAGCTCCATTATTTAGGCTATAAATCAGGCCTGAAATGCGACCTTGCACTGACACCACATTGTATTTTCCCCTCAAATGGCTCCAGGGGTCAGAGGGCTACTTAAGTTACCATCAGACATAACAGACGATACGAACGCCTGCATGGAGTAGTTAATACACATTTCTGGTTTGTTTCCCACTTGAGGTGAAGCCAGGGGGTTGTTCTGATCAGCACTGGGGCTTTTCAAAGCCTGAGAGGAAATACCAATGTCAAAAAGCTCAAGTTGGGTCTAGCTGGTATATCCAAACCAGTTACTCACACAGGCATCTGTTGGGGGATAGAGTGCCTGGGTTTTGTCCCCCCAGAGCAAGCTGTGGGCTCTGGTTGCCCTCGGTCGCTACAAGGGTGAACTCTACCCAGCAAAGCCCTGGTGGCTCAAGGCTGCGGAGCTGCTTGGGAGTGTGAAAACAAATGGGCTTTTCTGTGACCCACAGCATTCCTCAGACAGCGACGACTCAGAAGACAGCAGCTCTGAGACTGAGGAAGACAGTGACAGCAGCACCGATGACGAGGAAAACGATGAGCCCCTATCTCTTGAATGGCCAGAAACCAGGAAAAAACAAGCTATTTACCTGTTCCTTTTCCCCATTGTCTTCCCGCTCTGGAGCACCATACCCGATGTGAGAAACCCAGTAAGAATCCATCTGCCTTCTGCTATTGATTCATTACCTGAAGTAGAGATTTCCTCTCATCTGGAGGCCACCGTGCCCCTTTTCCCCACGTTTGGGGTCGTTGTGCACGGGACTGTCTGGCAGCGCCGCAGGGAGCTGGGGAAGGAGCCCCCGCTGCAGCGAGGCTGGAGACTTGAGGTGTCCCAAGCCCAGCAGGAGTCGGTCATCTAAATGAGGGTGACAAACCCACAGACAATCCTAATAGTGACAGGGTCCATATTAAATTGTCTGGGGGGGTTTTAGCTGAATGCTTCATAGGGCTTGCTTACCTTCCTGGAAGCTCTCAATCTTTTCAAAATTATTTTTTACAGGACTCCAAAAAATTCTTTGTCATCACCTTCTTTGGCTCCATCATCTGGATTGCAGTGTTCTCCTACCTCATGGTGTGGTGGGCTCACCAGGTGAGGGGGTTATTTTCTTTCTGAAAGAAAAAATGTCAAGAAGCAAGTAAATGGGGATGTAGGGAACAATGCATCACTGTGGTAAGTCCATCTGAGGAATTACAGCCACAGTCATCCATCAAAACAGTGGAAACTTTTTTTTGTCACAACCCAGAGGGAATTTGCGATTTCATTCTTTTCGGTTTGACAGAGTCTTTCTTTTTCAAGAGCTTCCACAGGAATTTGTGCATCAGTGAAAAGCGCGGCTCAGATTTATCTTCATGCTCCCTTTTCATTGATGAATGTTTCTGTGCAGAACATAATTATCGTTATCCAATTAAAATTCTAGTGGAATGCAGGCTCTAATTCTGCAAGCTGCTAAATGACCTCGCCTCCCATCGCCTTAATATTTGCCTTGTGTTTTGGGAAACATGTACCTTGTATATTTAGTGATAAATACATCTTAATAATATAGCTGGCCAAGCCATAAATCCACAACCTAGAGTTTCCCAATGCCTTCCAATCATACGTAACTCATTTTCAATCAGGATGTTGTCTTTACCTCTCCGGAATAGGTGGTCTTCAGGGAGGGGGGTATTGCTCGCTCTTGGTAGCACTGAGCCTGCCATAGTTCATCTAAAACCAACATAAGCTGCAAGATATTTTTCCTTTATAAGATGGAAAAAAAATACAAGTGCCACCACATTCAAAGGAATTAAAAAAACCCTCAAATATGGCACAATACCCAGAAAATGAACAATGAGATTCCATGTTTCAAGGAAAACCAAACACTGAACCTTGTTGCTATGTATTAGGTTGGTGAGACTATTGGGATATCAGAAGAAATCATGGGATTAACCATCCTGGCAGCAGGCACGTCAATCCCTGACCTCATCACGAGCGTCATCGTGGCCCGCAAGGGGCTGGGGGACATGGCTGTCTCCAGCTCTGTGGGCAGCAACATCTTTGACATCACCGTGGGGTGAGTACCGGTCCAGTGCTCCGAGACGTATTTCTCCCCAAGTCACAGGCGCTGTTTCTGTTTCAAACAAGGTCATGCTTAATTTAATTTTATCTGTAGTTAATTGCAGAGCAGCTGGGTAACCACTTAAATGGATTTTTTTTTTTTTAGCTAACCTCGCCAGGAAAGACTGATCTTTGTAACTCGGTGCAGCAGAAAATTAGTTTGCACATAGTTTAGGTCAGTGTTCTGCTGCTTAAAATAATATGTGTCAAGGCAGAAAAAGGGCTGTCTTAATCTAGGATCCCCACAGAGCTTTACTAGCCACACCATAGAAAAGGGGTGAAAATAATCTTACACGAGAAAAGGCAGAAGTGACAGTTGTCAATGGCACAAGAAACATCACTGTGGGAAGAATATCACAGAGAACTACAATAGGCAATTGCTAAAGCACTTTAAGGCTGCCTTTTACTAGAAATTAAGCAAAACAATAGTTTTTTTTTTTCTTTCAAAAAGATGTTTAGGTATTTGCTCATGAAACTGGATGAAAGGGCTGCAAAAAGAAAAAAAAAGCAAGTAGTTTGCAGAATGTTATGAAACTCACCCATTACTATCCAGGTTCCCAAGAGTCTGCTACTCAAGGGACAGGTCTCATCTGCCCCACGCTTGTCGGTGCCAGTTTCCCTAAGCAGAGTAGTTTGTTCAATACCTCCACTTTCAGTTGCTATTGTGCTTAGTCAATAATCTAATAATAAGTTTTCAAATCAATTAAAAAAATCACTGATTTTTCCAGGACCAAACAAATCTTTGGCTCTTGGCAAAGATTCACTAGCAAGACACCCATTCAGATCCTGTGCAATCAAGGCTGAGGATGTGTCTGTTTACTGATTAAAGAAAGCACCAGGATTTACTCCTTTATAATAGGATGCTGAGGAGCTTAATTCATAAATATTATTTATAATGCAACCCAAGGATCTGAAAAGATTTTTGATAGTGAAAGATATTTTCTAAATGCATTTTAGCATAAACAACAGTCTTTGATTTATGCTGAGATTTACCAAAGATCATGCATTTTTTTTCTGTAACAATTTGGAAAAGTCCTTAGTTACTATGCAGAAAATGAATTACCTTAAGACATTTATTTACTTCAGTTCTTTTTCCTTTCTTTGCAGTTTGCCAGTTCCTTGGTTCCTTTTTTCTTTCTTCAATGACCTCAGCCCAGTTGCAGTCAGCAGCAATGGTTTGTTTTGTGCAATTGTGCTCCTTTTCCTAATGCTCTTGTTTGTAATCATTTCAATTGCTGTGTGCAAGTGGAAAATGAACAAAATCCTGGGGCTCACTATGTTTGCTCTTTACTTTGTGTTTTTGATCATCAGTGTGATGCTGGAAGACAGGATAATATCCTGCCCTGTGTCTGTATGACACTTGGACCCTCCAAGGAATATTGTTGTTCCTAAGTGAGATACCCATGTGTATGGGGCGTTTGAGGTAGCCGTTGTTCTACTGAATCCAAACAATCTGAACTATAACAAACTTACCAAGATGAAAAATGAATATTTAATATACTAAAAATAAATTACTAAAAAGCAGTGTGTCTGCCTCTACTTTTTTTCTTGAAATTCCCCCCAAAAAGACAAAAAAAAACCCACAAAAAACATCCCAGATGCAAACAAAGCACACCTTTGGGTACTCCTGGGAAAGCCGACACAGACACATTAAGTTTTCAGCATGGCTCATCCCCTCAGGATAATGGAGCTAATTTCCAGCACACAACATTACTCAGCACAGTAACTCTTCTTCAGCATCACACTCTAGATTATTAATTTACAAACTGCTTGAGCTCACTGAAGTCAATGAACTGCACTGGGAACAAAACCAGCGGTTTGTTCCACTGCTTTCCTCAAAACCCTTGTGTGGGGACACGTTCCATGCAGAAGACATTCCCTAGGGTTTGCATTGTGCTCCGGTTTGCCAGGACTGCCCTGTGCAGAGGACAATATTCACCCTCTCAGTGACAGCAGCTACTACGGGTATTCCCAAAGCTCCACACAGGTGCACAGAGATGGGATGGACATCACAAGTGATGACTGTTGCTGACCCCATTAAGACCACGGGAATACTAAAGTTTTCAGAAAAAAGAGCAAACCACAAGTTATTTCCCCAGGTAATAGAAAACAGCATTTGAAAGCTGCACAGCAAGCCACTCAACGTCTTTCAAGCAGGCATCTAATCTTGCAGTAGAATCCCTAGGGTCCATGATAATTACAACCAAGAGTGGCATCGTAGCGTTTCACATCTCACTGTAAAGAAAAAAAGTGATTCTGGGGTTAGAATACCGCAAACTAGTAAAAGCTAAAATCCTAAGGAGGAAACAGAAAAAGAAGGGTTTTCATTTTGACACCAGCCCCCAAAGTTTAGAGGGTGCTGTGTCCAGCAATAGTTCCCTTGAATGAGCAAACAATGAAGTTGTCACAGACATTTCTGTCATTCTAATCCATTTAATAAATTTGTAATAAAAAAATAACCAGACAGATTTTAAGCTTTTTATTGACTCACTGTAAAACCTTTTTTGGATGAGACAGAAAAAGATTTAACATTGTGAACACTGACTTATTTTAAATGAACTACAAACCAAAGCAAACTTACAACATACCTTTTTTGGTAAATAAAATTTAAACATTACATATTTACAAATCTACAACCATTCTTTTAAAAAGTGCTGCTTGCAAACTAGCAAAGTACCATTTTAAAACCCCAGTGAGATGATATCCAGAAATATCCCTCTCTACAGTTACGATTTGCATCTCCCATTTGTTGTAAAAAGATTTTACACGCAGGAATTCTCTTTCTTGGTGTGCACATGAATTCATTTGTCAGTGGAAATTAATTCATCTGGTTGTAACTGTACCAACAGCAAACCTCCTCACAATGGGAAACAGGTAGCGGTGTCAGGAAAAAGGCCCACTTCCTAGTCACATTTCACTGTTTTATCTCCAATAATTATTCCAGTGGAACCATAAGTAAAACAAAATATATATTGCACTGCAAATGTAAAACCTTCCCTTAAGGTTTTTGTTTATTTTTCTTTTTTCTCTTTTTTTTTTTTGATAGAAGCATTATTTAGTACACAAGAGGAAAAAATTCAGTTCATACAAAATTCTAAATTTTGAAAATATGTCTCAAATATCTATCCACCTTTGCAGTACTGGAAAATATACTGAAATTATTTTTCTAATAAAGGACAGCGAGATTTGAAAACTGTTTCAACACTGAATTGTATGATGCTTAAAAATTATCCTCCTTGGGACCTGTATTTTGAATATAATGATATGAATGAGGAAAGTTTCCCACTTAAAGTATATCACTATTCAACCATATTGTATTGGAGTACTTGTACAGTGGAATGACTTGCAAAAGACTTTTACAACAACCCATTAAGTAGAATGATTTCACGTGATGAAGTACTACATGATATCAATTCAAAAGCACATCCAGCTGAACATCAGCAGTGCCTCACGAACGCCACTTTGAGGATGCAAGAACACTGTGATTGCTCATCCTAAACACAGACACAAATACAAGCCTTTTTGTGGTAGGTTATTGTGCACTCTCCTGATAATAGTGACAGGACGGCTGCTGCTTGACTGGAGTGGCAAACTTGTGGGGTTTACAGGAAAAGAAGCCAGCTGGAAGTCCCTGCGCCCAAGCTGAGGCTGGAAGGGAGGGCCCGGGCCACGTAACCCAGCGCTGCCCCTTCCGCGGGCCAGCGCACGCAGCTGTGGGCAGCGTCTCGCCAAGGGAGAGGCGGTCAGAGACCAGGCTCAGTCGCTCCAGGCAGACGAAGACGCCACGCGCGAAGCCGGCTTCACAGCCCAGGACCTCTGCACGAGCACGGCAGCTCGGGAGGAGGCGCCCGCCCTCCGTCACAGCCCCACGGTGCCGAAACCAGCGGCTGCCCCACGCGCCGGCTGAGAAACCACCGCAGCACGCGAGGAACGCGCCATTCCGCGCGGCCCCACGAGGTGCACCACGAGCTGCGAGCTCACCCACGGGGCAACTGCCACACGCAGCTTTCACTTGGTCAATGCACCGTAGCTACTGTACAAAGCGGAGCGTACTTGCATGCCGATCGGTACTTGCAATGAGTATGTTAAGAATAATCTGCTATTTTCCCTATAGCTTAGAAGAATGAAGTGGGTATGTATTCACCCTACACTGATATACTGTTACCATGTACCTACATTAAAAAAAAAAAAAAAAAAAAAAAAAAAAAAAAAAAAAAAAAAGCAGCTATGTTTCATGCACCAGGAATACTTTCCAAGTGTCAGCACTTACAAAATGAAGCATCTTAATTGTTAAAATAAATAAGATACAAAAATGGCAGTAAGCGTAACACTGCTAGGTCCACATCAGCAATGGGGGTGAGGAAAAACACTCAAATACATAATTAGCAGCAAATTAAGAGGTATTATCCCATGAAAGCTGCATCCAGCAAGATCACATTTACACGAAGGCGCATCTTGCGGTTAGCACTAGCATATACCTGCAGCTCTGCAAACTTTAAATCCTGTCTCCTTAGGGCAGCATCCTCTTACTGTGTTACACAAGGACTGGGAAGAGGTTACACAGAGCATCATAGCAGCATTACTTCTCCTTTAAGCCTCTGAGGCCTGTTCTATTTAATAGACTATAAAGCTTACATATACTTTAGCTCCTTGCTGCCTAGCTAACTATTGCTGTATTATTACATTTGTGAAAAAACATGTTTAAAAAAATACACCTGCAGCTAGGCACACCTAAATATATTTATATATAAAAAAATCTAATGGGAAAGCTGAATATTAGAAGCATTATGAACAGCAAAAAATAAAAAAATTAGAACCAGAAAATACAGATTATTCAAAAGAAAATATAAAGCTCTGTTGAAGCACGGTTTAACTGCTTGAGGAGGCGTTATACAACTCAGCAGTGTGTGTCCGAGCCCCTCCGCAGGGAGAACTGCCCGTATTTCTCTGCAGCCCACCCTGGCGTTCGGAGTCGCTACGTGACAAAAAGCACAGAACAGTTTTTCCTTATTCTCTAGCATAAGAACGCCTAAGTCAAGAGCCGTGACTCCACCACAAGGACTGACATCACAGCACTTTTCTTCACAGGAAAAATAAAAGTTCATCCTGCCTGTGAGGCAGAGATCAAACATTCCATGTACTTTAACTACACGCGACATGCCCTGATAAGATACATCCCCTATATATTCCCTGGAGCAAGTCTGCTATATCTACTTATCCCATAAGCTTTGGATTAGCATTAAATATGTGACTTATTTAAGAGTGTTTTGAATACATCCACCAGCAGTTCTAAACATTGCATTTTTATAGAGAAACTTTTGCAGGCTGTTATTTGCTTTATATTACATCTGAAATGAGGTCACATTAACAAGTGCCAACAGCTGAAATGCACTGATTTCAAAACAACCTGCAGGACTATTCAACACTCTACAGACTCTTCTAGGAAAAGGGAGACACGGGAAGAGAGGAGAAGGAAGAGAATATTTCTACAGAAGTGTTTTAAGGAGACATCAGTGTGTTCATCACTTGAGTTGTACACAAGTTCACCATACTGGCTATCTGATTGCTGTGGTAGTATGTTTTCCATGTGTGCATGAGAGAAATCCTGTATCTAGAAGTACTATCTAGCTTTATATTTCTATACTGCTTTAAAAACAAATCGCTCTTCAAAAAGTAACTGGACAAGTTACTATAAATAGCAGTGTACTGCAAAAAAAATAAGCACTGTATTGCTTATGCAGCAAGTTCATTTAAAATTCACTCCAGTAATTTAAAAAATTAAAAAAATATCAACTTACTATAAACAATTTAAGATATGTATAATACAACTTTTATGCTCTTCATAACATCATGATATTCTATGTAAACAATAAGTTTCGAAGAATTTACTTCACTCACATTAGTTTCAGTGCATTGTTTTGTCCACCTGCCTTTTCCTTTTTTTTTTTTTCCTCCTTTAAATCAAGGGAACTGTAACATGTCGTCCCAAGCTGGGGAACTCATTTTTGTTTAGAAATGCCCTTTCTGCAGACCGATCTACACAAAGGACAAGAGACAGGGAAACAGTATTTGGCCCATTCTTCACTCAGTCCATTTCTACAACTGCGCTCAGGCCTATTTTTCTCCCAAGGCCTTTTGTCACAGTCCATTCGCACACGCATTTTTGAACACTGACGACCGAGATGCTCCTTGGAACTGAAGTGGTTACTTTACACAGGTATACATCATACGTATCTTCTTTTTATTAGGTATATTTAAAGATATGGTTCTCCAAAAATCTTTCGGCATTCCATCACTCCAGTACTTGGCGGTCTATCGCAATTATGAGTATGCTTCACTTGATTAGCTGTGAGACGGTCATAGGCCATTTTGTACTCTCTGTCAAAAGCATCTGCAGAAAGAGGAAAAAAAATACTGTGTTCAAAGATACAACTGAGATATGAACCTAGCAGCCCAGAAAAATAACTGGAGAATCTTTTATTCTGCAGTTGCTTCAGGACGACATCCACTCTAAAGCTTTCTTTTGGAAGCTCAAATAAGCATTGACAATCAGCGTGTAAACTGAGATCTGAATTAGTTTAGAACACTTACCTATATCAATGTTATCTCTTCCTAGCGCAACAAGTGAAAGAAATAGTATTTCTCTATAGAGGCTCCTGAAATTGCAAAAAGAATCAATTTATATCCTGAAGCAATATGACACTAAATGAACTATATTCAATATATTAAAGCATCTAAAGAATTTATTTTGGGGTTGTCGAAAGGACAGAGAGGAAAAAATGGAAAACATTTTGAATAGTTATTTTGGAAAAAAAAATAAGCTTTTGGAAATTTTCATAGAAAGAAAAATTTATTAAATTCAGTTTTAAACTTAAGATGATACAGCCAAACAACCTCCTTTCTCCCTTAAAACAGTACCAGCTTGCTCCAGTTAGACATGCCTGTATTCTTACCTCTGTCTTTTAGTATGTGGCCATTTGTTCAATCTTTCCAATATTTGACTCATTGGTCCATAGACATCGTTCATCTTAATACTTTTCACCATACTTCTCAAGAGCTCCTGGTTAAAAGAGTCATCATCTTTTTGTAATAAATGGACCATTGGGTACTTCTGGGCTGCAAAACATTAGAAACACTGTAAGAAGAAACATTCTTCACATAGCAAGTGATTAAGAAGTGATAGGCTGCACAAATTGTGAACACAGACATACGGCCTTAAGAAAAACAAAAGATCAAGAAAACATAGTATCAAAATAAGGAAACAAAAAGCGCATAAGAAAAAGAACTCTACACCCATAATGAAACATGAGCCATTTACAGGGCATATGATCTAACAGCAGCAACAAAATTCTTAGTAAGCAAATTCTAAAAATTAAAGAGACAGGCTAAATGGATGATTTGCCAATATAAGTTGAACACAACATACTCCCTCTGATTCTTCCCATCCCTATGAGAAAAAGCTACTGAAAATGATGGTCAATGACTTGAAACAGATATGCTGGAAATCAAAACTCATTCAAGCTTACTGCAAAACATCCAACCACCCTTCCCCTGAAAATGAGTCACAGAAACTTAGAGTAGCAACACCAAGCTTAACACTCACTCTCAAACAAAAGAGTGCGATTTTGACCTGCAAGACAAAAAGCAGCATGATCAAACGTCAGTTAGGTACCTTGAGTGAACTAGTTATAAAGGAATATTTTTGAAACATTTTTCAGGTGTCCAAAATAAAAACTGTTTTTTAAAAATAAACAAACAAAAGAAAGAAATAAAAAACTTACTTTGAGCATTCCATAAAATATACAGAGGTTGCCTTGGATCCTGGTGCAATTTCATATTGTCCCAAAGCATCTGAATAAGAACATATTTACTGTCCTCTGACATACAGTTTCGAGGAATCTGAAAAGGAGAATGCATACAGATTTCATTACAAACTCATGACCGAGGATCACAAGACACAGTGTGACTCTTAAGAGCTGAATCCTTAAACCATACAAATGCTGCAGAGTCAGGTTCTGGAATCGGGTGTATTTTCTTTTAGTTGACATATTCTTTACAAATCCAGAAATGGGCTCAGCACATTGTGAGATAAATTCTTGAATTTACTAAAACAACTAACGACCTTCAATGTGGGAAAACAAACATTCTTCACATGTCAATATTTTCTGCTTCCATACCTTTGAGTTCTTATTACAGTGCTCTGAAGAAAGTATTAATCCTGGTAAGTTGCTAGGCAAGTCCAGGCGTCTGAAATACCACACCAAATTCCAGAACACAATAGGATGATGATCCACAAAGTCCGCCACCGTTATTGCATGATCCCCTTCATTTTCAAGTAGACTCTCAAGCTCTTTCCATACTACTAGAGGACTGAGGTAAGGAACAGTTATAGGATCAGGGCTGGGTAAGCGCCATTCTAGCCCCAAGGTGTCCTATAGTAAAAAAAAAATAGGACATTAGTCAAAATCTATCTTTACAAAACAAGCAAATAAACCCCCCCACCACTTCTGAACCTTTTTTCCCCCTCAGATACTTATCAACAATTAAAAGTTACAACTAATTCTATTTTAAATGATAAAACCTAATATTTCTGGTAACTTGGGACCGTTAATCCTGCTCACTTGATTAGTATGGTTTCATTTCTGGACTCTGCTGCACACTTACTACAATGACATTTAAGGTAGAAACAAACTACGCACTGTTGGTCCTTGCAAAGTAGCAGGCAGGCTACCAGTAGGAATGATATGGTTGATCTTCTGGTTTTCCTTCTCATCTTCTACCAGTGGGCCAAACGTGCTGATACTCCTTGCTACTGGGTGATTCGTACATTCTGACCCAGAGGTATTTTGTCGTCTTCCTGAAGGAATCTGGATACTTCTGGCACAAACACTGTCATGATGCTTAGGTTTGCTGCATGGGGAAGAGGTGGATAAGGTTTAAAAAAAAGTTACACTCTGTTTTCTGTTTCTCCTGAGTGCTCATAAGCAAAACAGCAGAAACAAAATGGAAGGTTCACATATAATGGAGCATGACCCTGAATAGACAAAATGACATCTCACATTTGACCTGATCAGCCACCCAAACTCATGCTACAGATGAAGCTTTTTTTGCACTGGTAATGGACCCAAACATCCTAGAAAAGTTCCCAGGGGGTTATTTTTTGTTTGTTTTTTTAAAAATATCAGGGATGAAAAAGTAAACATCATGCCAACATCATGCCAATACGGCAGTGAGATGTCCAACTCTGGTAAGGCAGAAGCAACAAGAAGATTCTCATCTTCAAATAACTTTTTGTTCTGAGACAGCTCCTCTTTAGAAACTTTTTTCTGTTAATGTTCAATACACGCACATCTACAAAAGTTACGAGCACTTTCTGCATAAGCATGACACCAGAAACATGGTCATGTGCATGACATGCAGATTTACCCATTTGAATTTAAGTCTTCTTGAACAGACATTAGAGATGTAGCAAGGCCAACAGTAGCTGAAGTGTTACAGGTCTTCCCACTGTGATTGGAAAAAAGTGATGGGAACTGCATGTTTTCTGTAGAAGGGCTGGACTTCAGAAAATACCTGCAGGAAAAGAAAAAGAAAAAAAAAAACCCTTAAATCCTAAGATTTTACAAAAACATACGTAAAATAAATAAATAAATAATGCAATAAGTTATTACCGGCCAGGTCGCCGAAGATCTCTGATTTCTATGCTTAGAAAGGGCAGAAATAAATTCTCACAGAAAGGGCATTTGGTATTAAGGTTAGAATCATCTGCTGTCCAGCCTGCCATGATTTCCTCATCGTGAACCAAACAGTCACAAGTTCGGCATCGTGAACAGCTTGAGATGAGGACCTGTACGCAGCAGTTAAAAGAATTCCACTATTATACACCCTCTCAAAACGACTTCTGTTCCTTTGCAAAGTGGTTGTAACATTTGGGTTTAAATATTGAAACAATTATTATTAAACAATTATTAATTCTTAAACTCAAACAGCACTAGCAGATAGCTCATAGCTCTTGTTGATCCCAACAAGAAATAACTCTCTCTCAATAGTTCTTTTTTGGTCCATATAATACTATTCCAGTCACTAAGAGCCCAAAAAGCGTTCAGTTGCTATTGATTCATACTTTTCTACACACTGTCTCCCTAGAAGTTTGCAGAAAAAAAGATTTTATCTGTCCCACTACCACTTATTTTTGTTCAAAATGATATTATATTCGAAGTAGCCAGTACCTCCATTGCATAGTTCTGAAACACACTGGTACTACTTGTACTGCAAGAAGACATCAACCCCGACTTGTCAGGTAAAGGAAATTTTGAAAGAGAACCTATGAGTAGAAAACAAGAAAAACAAAAAAAAAAAACCAAAGTATTGGTTACTTCAGAATATGCATTTTTACATAAACTAGTTTTCTAGTCAAACAGTGCTGTTATAAAGATGCACGATGGAACATGCAGTAAGTTAGATATGCTAAAACAGAAAGAAAAGTGAAGCTACAAGTGTGAAGCTGCCACCTGCCTAGCATAAACAACAGCTACTCACTAATGCAATTTACCAATATGGAATTTCCATATGTTCAACCTCCTCTTTTTACAGTAGTTGGTAGCTTGGAAATAAATTTTACTTAATTAACTCATATCCATATCTTCAATCTCAAATAAAATTAGGCAGGAGTAACAGGCATTGCTTACGAAACAATTTGACAGCAATATTATTCCCAGTAAAGAAATCTAAGCCTTTCTCAAACCAACCGAGCCAAAAGCATACTGTTAATTTACTAAGAGATAAACGATGTTTCTAATTAAACAATCTGTGAGCCTACAGTTGGACATTCTCTTGTGAAACTCTCTCCAACCCCTGAACCACTTGTCATTCTCTTCAAGAGTGATTTCACACATCCTTATTCTCCTCTAAGGACCATGTATAACAAGTTCAGCCAACTTGCTGGCATGATGCCAATTTACGAATTATGAAAGCACAATTTCCAAAACTGAAATATCTTCTTCAGATCAGTAAGTGTAAAGTAAAATCTATCTCTTACCGCACTGGTCAAACTGTTTTGATGAGCCATCATGGGAAACTGAGCTTTCTAGGCTTGCTCTGCTGAGACCAATGCCCTTAGCTTCTGATGTGGCATTCTCCTGAGGAGGAGAAGCACTTTCAAAATCATTGCAGACATCTTCATCTGTTAGGGAAGTAGATTCCGAGTCCAGGGCTCCAAGAGATGAAACACTTGCCCGGTCTGAATTTTGATCCTGAGACAAGAAAACATATTCCACTGAGAAAAGGAACGGAAGACAAAAGTACTCCTGAAAATATCAATCTTCTTTATTTGTCTCTAAGCTCAAGGCCCTAAAATTCCTCCTTGGAAAAATGATACAGCTCAGATTTGTATGGAGTAGCTATGTAAAACAGTTGAGACAAGTTTCAGTTAGTTGAAAAGCTCCACCAGGATTTTTTTTTAAGGATTCTTATAATAAAAAGATCAAACCAGAATCTGAAACTTTTAAACATAGTATAGTGGTAATAGCAGCAAAATACGTTTGTTGGCATTCCCAAGGTTTCTAAAGGAGTTTTAGTTTGAGCTAGTAGCAGATATGAAAATTCTAACCAAATGAAAAAAAAAAAGTTTGAATCAATTTGGTGATGGATGCAAGCAAATTTCCTTTCTCATAAAAGCTATAAAAGCTTAAAAACATTACTGTTAATTTTAATAGTCTCTTAGCTTATCATAAGTAAGGACACTGAACAGGAAAAATGCAGTGTGCGGTCCTCTTCCTGTCAACACTCTCAAGGTTTAAATTCTTCCATTAAATGCACTCCAAACTTGTGCAAGGCCAAAATTTCTACCATCTATAATTACTTGCATATCAGCTGTGGCTTTTTATAAAATCACTGTTTCATGACAAATGAAAAAAATCAAGGTCCCTGCAGTTCAAACATAGTACCTACTGCAAACTTAGTAAAGCAGCATATACCCTCTGCCTTGATGTTTGTCATTCAGGTAGGGTATTTACCACATAAGCATCAGCATTTCAGTATTTACAAAGCTTCTTCCTTAAGAGAACTTGACTTTTGGAGGGGACAAGGGAAAACATTCAAGTAGTAATTATGAAAATTTACCTTTGAGGACGCAGCATACATTGCAAATTTGGAGTACCACCTACTGGCCTTCTCTGCAACCCCTTTTCCAGCAGAAAACATGCTACTTTTGAGGACGTCAAACTTAGGTGTTAACAGTGTATCTAAATTGAAGGATGGTGAAGACACTGGAGATAATGCACCAGCTGCATCCTGTGCCTGCTCCTTTGCTGGACTGACTGGAGAATAAGCTGGGGAGGACCAAAGCCTGTCTCTTGGCTTTTCTTCATTCTTGATGTGGTAGCTCTTAGATTTGGTAAGACTGGAGGGCCTTGGGGAGTTTGGGGGAAGGCTGGACCTCCTATAAGGCTGAGTTACAGTCGGACTCTTTTTATTAGCGTTTCTATCATCATAGGGCTTCTGCAGCTCAATGCTTGGGGCACGACTTGACAAGGGGCTGCTCATATTGTTCATGTACATGACTATTTCTTCAGCTAAATCTCGTCTTGCAGATGGAGTTGAAACGCTTTTGTCATCATCATCCTCATCATCCTCTTTCTGCTGTTCTGTCTCAGCAACCAGGAGCGACAGTGGATCAAATCCAGTTTCGACATCTGTCTTTTCAACTGGCTTTACTGGAAAGCTGCTCTTTCGTTGCAGTCTTCTAGATTTTTCATTGGAGGATTTCACTGTCGGAGGTGTTTCAGATTCAGCATCCAAGTCTTCCAGATCAAAGATAACAGGAGTCTCTGTTTTATCTACAAAACTACAATCAAAAGCTCCATCTTCATCACTAGACTCTTTCTCCAGACTCTCTCTCTTCGATCCTAAAGAGGACGATCTGATATTAAGGGTTTTTGGCCTTATGGTTTTCTGTAATGCACTAGATAAGATTTTGGCATCAGCTCCTAATTTTTCAACAATTTCTCCAGGGTTAGCTTCCTGATTTATTCTATTTATCATGAGTCCCACTAAGGCATCTCCACTCAGGTTACGGTTCCTGCTTTCCCATGGTATCTGCCTTAAGTCTGGTTCTACTGCACTTTTATGCCTCTTTCTTAAGGATTTATTTTTAATGGCTTCTGTTTCATTGGAATCCTCAAAAGACGATGTGAATAGCAATCCCACTGAACTCTCTGAAAAACAGAGACAACAAGATATCTTTTTGCTTGCTACTTAAGAAAACTAAAGAAAGATACAAAAAAAGGCAAGTCAAATTATTTGCATCACTCAGCTGGAATTCACTAGGTATCAAACTGGTGATTGGAAAGTTGTTCTGGCCATGACCATAACTTTTAAATTACAGTGAGCTTCAAAAACAAGTATTACTAGTCCACTGAAGAGTCAGATGATAAATTACACGTAATACATGTAAAAGGGTGCCAAATCATACTGCCTGTGAGTTTTGAAAGACACCATTAAAAAAGAGACGCAATTAGATGCAATTAGTCTCCTCTTTGGGAGAGAGACTTCCTCCATTACTGAGGAGTCTGGAAGCTGGGGCCAGCAGAGCTATTCAGGAACACCTTCTAATCAAACACATTTCAAGTAGAACCAAAAAGCTCTTTTACCAGAGCATGTAAATTCTGACTTGGATGTATAAAATTTTGGGTTTTTTTCAAGCAAAGCTGACAGTGCCACAATCACTAGATATTAATAAAGATTGGGGGAAACAGTGGAAAGTTCCATTCAATTATACTAGACAGAAACATCTCTCCTGAAAAAATTCACTAGGAATTCATTTTGTTAGCAGATGTTAACCACCTAGAAAGTTGACAAAATGCATTTTTTTTTTTTGACTAGTGCCATTACACTAATAAAATACTCAGTTTTATAGACCATAAAACTCATAGCTGTTACTATGCACACAAAGAAAACTATACAAGAAAAATCACTTTTTCCTTCTACTCACCAGCACTAACTCCTGTTACCGTATTGTCAACGGTACCATTAAGCCTCACTATGCTGGAAGCAGGTTCAGCGTTGCTCGAGTTCTGGTAGTTCAGTTTAGGAAGGCAGTCACCGCTGCCTTTTGTGCTCTCCACTTCAGACACTGTATACACAAAAAGACAAAGAGCTCTTCAGAATCAAGGCAGCTTAATCTCAAATTTCCATTACCTACTTCACAAAGAAACATGTTTTACTGACACCATGAGGTATAGGTTACCATCAACCTGGGTACATGTTCCCAAGCTGTAACTGCACTATGGATATTAAATTCCCAGCATTACTTCTACAATGCAAAGTCCCTTAAACTTCTATGCAGAGAGCCCAAGTTATTTCCATGCTAAAATTTGTGGCTTTGGGTTATAAGATGACCTCTGTTGGCTGGCAAAGAATAAGTCCAAGATTATTGCACCACAGAATTTTACTGTAAAGAGCTATAAATGCATGTGAATTACGAGGAAGAAAAAAAAAATATATCAATCACCAACAAACATTAAGTTCACATTTCTGTGTCTGTCTCTAAACGTTTTATGAAACCTAACTAGCCTATCCACCACCTTATAGGGTTGTTTCTTTTGACCCTAGATTATCACCCTGGATACTGTTTGCATTAGAAATCTTCAAGTAAACTGAAAATTTTAATGCTTAAAGGACGATAGAGGTGAAGGGAAGACAACTAAGTGACTTCTCTAGTTCCATGTTCTCATCTTTTGCAATACTTTACCCCAACAAGGTCTAATGAATGTAAAAGTAGTAAGGAAAAAATAGTGAAGTAGTACAACTGAAGAGTTTAAATTATTATTAGGAGAATTTTTGTTATTAAGAATTTTGGGTCAGCACACATGAAAGCCTGAAGTACTCGCATATTTTTAATGCAAACATTGATCTGCTGCACACTTGTATAAAGTTCTCAGCTGCAATTGAAGGAATTATGAGCTGCACCTGCAAAAGCCAAAGTGTGTGTGGAAAAACCATCACCACCAAACTCCAAACCACACAAGTCTAAAGCCCTCATGTGAATCTCCAAGATTCACAGAAGATCCCTGAAAGCTGAGTAATTCCAACATGCTCTGAGAAGCTTGTGGAAACCCAGTAGCTCTCTTCTTATGGGATTTGGAAAGCCTCTTCTGTATATGATATCTGTAATGTAATTTCTGAGTGATAATTACAGCTCCATACTTTTGTCATTAAGCTTTTAAATCATCAGCATCGCATATTTGAAAGAGAGAAGAGAAAATGAACTAATTTTAAAAGCCAAATCACTATACATCAAGGAAATTACTTTGCTCTAAAAGAACTTAAGGCACAGACATAAGCTGGTATTATCACACACATTCATCGTATAAGAATGAACTGCCCCCACTCAGCTCTGCTGAAATTCCCAATCTTCCTCAGTGAACTAAATATCTGTATTAAAAAGACACATACGAGAACTGGAGTCACTCTCTCTCTTGTCCTCTTTTAGTTCTTGTATATCTTGAAGACAAGTTTTGCCTTGCTTGGCTTCATCTTTCGATGTATCATTGTCAAAGTCTGCAAGTCCCCCTATCAAAACAGGACAATTACCACAATCATACCAAACATCTCCGTAGAGAGGAAAAAAATCACATTGCAAAATCAAAGGTAACAAAATGTTCCGGAACTTATAGAACAGTTTTTGGCAATTCCTAAGTAGGCAGAATGCATTCTCTTATGTGTGTTTTTATATAGAGAAATTACTTAAAAAAACAGATAAAGTTGGAAACAAATTCTATTAATTATATCAGTGATACTAACTTAATAAAGGACTATTTTTACTTCCTTAGTTTACATCAGAGTTGTGACTAGTATTACTAAGCTCTTTCATAGTGCTCTGCAGAACCAGGTCTCAAAAGCAGTTCAAGGTGGTCAGCTTCATTAGGGGCAGACAGCAATAAAGTAAACTTGCTCAAGGTCACCTAGGAGGCCAGTGACAGAGGCAGAAGGACAACCATGAGGACTCTCCTGAGAGTCTAGGAGAACTACTTTAGCTGCAAGACCACCATATTTATTTTGTTAGAAGATTTATAGGTACATGTTTGTGGAATATATCTTATGGTTCGGCCAAGATCAACTACAACTAAACATATTACTAGCCTATATAGCTGTACTTTAAACTGTACTATTTTGCCTTACTCACAAATTATTAATACTAAAACAGTAGTATTTTTGAAATTCACAAGCTAAGGATTGGTTTGCTCTGCTATAATACAGCAATCCAACACACAGCAACTTCTTACTAGGAGGAAAAAGAAAACTGAAGCGTCCAATTGTGTTAGTGCTACACTTATATTCCAAGTAAAATAAAAGTGAACATATCGATTGATACACAGAACCTGCAAAGCATAATCCAAACTCAAAGACTTGTTCTAGGCGCATCTCAACTAATGTCCAAAATAAATAAATAAAAATAAGCTAGGGGAAAATCAGTTGAAAAAGACTAGTCTAGAAAGCAATTACTATCAAGTTGTAAGACTAGGTATCATATGAACTAGGACAAAATTCACATGGATTTCAGGTTCATATGTTGCTGCTATGAAGTCCTGATGCAATGAATAAATAGCAGAGTATTTAGGATTTAAAGACAAAAGAAAAGTCTGTTTTTATAAAAGCGATATATGAAAATGATTCAAAAAAAGTTTTTATCAAACTCACAACAGAAGTCTACTTGAAATATCAGTAGCTTATCAACATAGAAAAGAAATGAATACCAGAAGAGGTTGTATGCACTGTGCTTGCGGGTTGTTTTTTCAAGGCTCTTTTAAACTGTGCTATTCCTAAAACAACATTTCTTATTTTCATCCACAGGAAATAGCCACCTCTATTGCTTGAAGGCCAGGTACTTTCCAAAACAGCCTGTTTCAGAAATATCAAAGTCAAATGCAGTCACCATAAGAAACAGTCAGGAATCAATCACTTCAGTGAATTCAAATTCAGTATCATGCTGTCGTTATAGACTTCTAAACCTATAGAAAAATAAAAGACAACTATTCTATTTCGTAATTTTCAGGATTACTAGAAATGAAGCAATTCAAATTAATTCTTTTTTTTAAATGCACAGAGTCCTTATATTTGCCCAGGTAAAAATGCATTCCCCCAAGTACTTACCTTATTGTAATAGCCATAAGTAATGGCATTAGGGTCAACACCAGCTTTCTGCATTTCAAAAAGAACTCTCACTGCTAGTACAGGCTGACCATACTGTCCACATAGTTGCATGAGCACTCGGTAGCATACCTAAAAATACACACTTTTAGTATTGTGATTCACTCCAATCAACATCAGAAGAATGCAGTTTGGGGCTTGCTCTCTTACCTCATCAGGTGGATCTATTTTTTTGGTATGCATTTTCTGTAGCACATCATATGCAGTTCTCAGAGCCCTGACTTTTGAATGACACACTTTGACATATGCAGGAAGGCAGATAAACCAAAGACCGTAGCAGTGACGCAGCAAACACCTGGACCACAGCTGAGGTATGGACGAGTACTTCTTAGCAATTTTATGTGCAGACTTTATTTCCTATAAAAAAAGACAAAGATGACTTATATATTATGTTTACATATTACATAGGTATTCTTCCTTTTATGACTTGATCATGTATAATCAGACCTACATAAACTGAAACACTAGCACAGAGGATATGCTCAATGAAGTGACAAAATGAATGAAAGCCTGGAACACCAAAAGATGTGGCTGAACAATTTTATTCTTAAGCTTCATACTTCTGTGTTTTAATCTGCACTTTTTACAAGATACATGAGAAAGTTGAAGTCTTTCTTAAAGGGCCACAAACGTGAAAAACAATCAAAAAGTAGTAGTGGATGTCCAGCATTTATGTTCACAAAAAAACCCATGAAGCATGAAGACACTGAAGATAGAGGTACAGTGTAGCAAGAGACCATCTGTGCCCAGGGACCCTGTACAATAAGTACTGTAAGTGCAATAAGCACATATAAACATCCCAAGGAAAAAAATGAGCACTGCAACCCTATATTCACCTTCTCAGTGACGAAAGGTTAGTTTCACAGCAGCCACTGACCATGAGTCTTTGTAGATTAGTACAGAGTGAAGGCAGCAATCTCTTGCTTTTCAAAACATCTCACACGATAAGAACATTTGCAAGTACCTGTTTAGTTCTTCTGAACATTGGCGATGGGCTGTTGGGACTAGTGGCTTTTGAGGACAGTTTGTTATTTGGTGTTGTCAGGAAAACTTCAGGTCGTTCAAACAAATCCAGTTTTAGAACTGGAAACCCATTGTAACTGTAAAGGAAATGTGCCACTTAAGTCACACAAGGCAGCTACAAACAAAATACGGCATATAATTGCACATGATATCAATTACACTAGAACCGACACAGGAAAAAAGGAAAAATTAATCTTTACAGAAACTGTTCAAGAAGTCACTTGCTAGACACTTTGCATGAGTTCATAAGCATAAGTCTGCATAAAAAGAATCTCTCAACCTGTTACTTTGGTAAAACCAAAAATTTTTAACTCTTTTTGCTTTAATGACGTTTCTTAGTTGTGTCAAATGCATTGGTATTGATTCTAGTTCATCTTTAAGTATCCATGTAGATCAGTCTCTAGTCAGCATCGTACGACAGAAGTTAAAAAAGAAAAAAAATCAATATGAAGAATATCAGGCTATCTGAAAGATTAAATTAGATTTCAAAAGGTTTCTCACAGTTAATGAGGAAACCAGACTGTCTAATTCGACACAATTGTTGAACTAGCAACACCATCTTCCCTGATTTTGAGACCTAAAACAGGAGGCAAGAGCAGCTTGTTTCATTGCTAGACTAACAGCAGCAGCAGGCCAGCACACTGGGTCCATTATTTCTTAAAAAGTTAAAACTGAAATCGTCAACAGCTACCCCAATATTCCATCTTTATTGAGTATTTTTGATTCTGTTTCTGTACACACAGAAAGTTATTAAAATTTCAGAAGAGCTAAGAATAAACTTTTTTATATACAGATTTTTAACTTAAGCAAAATAAAGGTACAAGGGAGAAAAAAAAAAAACAAACACACACGACATACTTTCTGGCTATCAAAAGAACACAGAAATTAACTGTAAAAGGGCAGCAATTATGATTTGAGGTGGTGCCCTACTGTTTCCTTAATCTACCTGTACTGTAGAGGGTGCTCTTCACCATTTGGCAGGTGGGGGATCTCGGGTGGTGTTATGAAAACCGTATGCTCACTCTTGTAAGACTCATCCAGCTCTATAAGACGTGTTTCCCCAGTTCTGTCCATATCCACCTGGAAAAGACACATTAGAAAAAAAAAAAAGTAGCTATTAGTGTTAGCAGCTAAAGCTGTAAAAGCAGTATGGTCTAGCAGGGCAAAGAATGTATCAACATCAGGGGACTGCATTTTAAAAGTAGGGATGCCTAGAAAAAGTTATGATAAAAGAAAATCTTATTCATTTTTGTAAACCTTACTCAGAAATGACAATCATTGTTTAATTTAAATGATGTACTTAAACTTCTTAATTGCAGGTATTACAGACATTAATCTTCCTGAATAAGAGCACTTGTAGAAATTTGTTTTCCAAAATGCAACAATAACTTCAATTCCATTTATCAACGGGAAACCTCTACCAACAGGCACCTGCTCCACCAGAAGTCTACTTTTGGCAAAACTGAACATTTCTTTCCTTCCACTGAATAGTACTTTGATGAAAGGAAAACCAAACTAGTGCCAAACAGTATACTGTTGGGATGAAACAAAAATGAGGAGCCTGTGGAACACAGACATATATGGTCCTCATGGCTTAACGCTTAGAACCAGAAGATTCACTGACACTAAGCATCTTCTTCCACAGTTCTCTCCCCTTAGCAACATGGAAATACAGCAGTTTCCATAGAAGCCTTCAGTATTTAAAGTCTGACAAACACACAAAGAGGTGCTCTTAACTATGCATTTTGCTGTATGAGACAGATGGAAAGTATTAACAGATCTAATCAGCCAAGTAACAAGAACATATGGTCCCTGAAAAGTAGAAAAAATTAAACTATTTGGTAATTTAAGTCCTTCCAAGGATATCACATATTTTGGGAGTGAAATATATTAAAATCAACAGCTTAAATAGAGTGAAGACATTTAAATATTCAGAATAATTGAAACTTGTGAAACAATTAAGCCATGTCTGCAGCAGACAAAAATGGATAATCACTTAAGAATTTCTACTGCTGCAGTCCAAGACAAAACAACATGAGAAAGAGATTACTCTTCATCTTAAAGTGTTCTTATATCTGAGACAGGCCTTAGATCATGTTTTCTACATAACTAATTTCACGGTATATAGGAATTAGTCTCAACCCAGTGGCTTACAACTACCTACAAGAAAGTGTTCTAACATCACTCTCTCAATGAAATTTCATGCATACCCTTCCAGGTACTGGTTTACCTAACAAACCAGATTATTCCAAATTAATCATATGCATGAAGATATTTCCATCAAGGTAAAGTATGTTGGCTAAATTCTAGTTCTTATGATGTTCCTTGGTATATTTTAGCACTTTGATTCTTTATGGTGGTCTAAGAACACTATCAGGAACAAGATAGCAAGAAAAAGTAGTAAATACGTCATTTTTCAAAGAAATCTCACATGAGAATTCACATCCCTGCATGAATGAAACCCTAGCTTCGTAAGTAATGCTAAAGCCATGGCAAACCCTAAATACAGACTACTTCCAGTATCTCAGCTTCCACATTATTAGCAGTGTTTTAAAAGTAATTTCCCCCCTAATAAAAATGACATAAATCTTCAGACAGAGAAACAGAAGTTAGAGAAATGCAAGTACGTCCTTCAAAACTGCCCACAGCACCAACTAGCAAAACAACTGCACTAGAACAGCTGAGTCTCTGCTTCAGCTGTATGACCTTATACTTGGCCTTCAAGAGAAGGTGAAAGCTCAGCATAGATGCACAGCTTACGTGCAGTCTTCACACTGGCCACACAAGCTTAAGTTATTAAATCGTTTCTCTAAATTGTAAATTCCCCAGCAAAGTACCTTTAGCTAGAATATGCATTTCAGCTGTCCTCAAATCATTCTATAAAATGCAACACCACAGAGAGAAATTGCTACTTATTCAATTGTCACATCTTGAACATAAGCTCTGTTTAACCTTAAGCACAGAGACAGCCTGTAATGCAGTGACAAATAAACATTGCTCGGTATTGTTTAGCCACTGGACTATATCCCTGTCTATGAGACATTCCGTTTTTAAATCCAAATTGGCATGAGCAGAACAAATGCAACATGCTGAAGATTTTTTCACTGAACTGTAAACACAGTGAGGCAGATGTCTTACAGAAATGTTCATAATTAAATCAGTTTACAATCCACAGACGCTTGCAATTGATGCTGTGCCACTGCAAAGCACCTTTTCAGGAATCTTAATACTGAGGTTAGCTAAAACTAAGCAACATTTTCCAACATTAGATCATGCTTTTATATTTATGTGAACCTGAGGCTAATTGCTTTCTTATTTGTTTTCTAAATATCAACCCATTTTAGTTCTTCTGTACTTTACTCCCCATAAATAGGGATTTTAAGAGTCTTCAGTATTAATTCCTGGTGACCTACTTTACAGGAAATCCTAGACAACACATGCATTACTTAAACATCAGTGTCCCAGAATAGAATATTTCAGGTATCTATTAAGATAAAAAGGAAGTCTAGAATTTCTTACAATATTCATAAAAACTGTGGGTTTCAGTTTAGTTCTTCTAAAAAGAAAACATTTTCTGAAGTGTTCTGAATTTTTTGTCAGTCTGCTTTTTTTTTTTTTTAATCTTCTTTAGAACTATGATGAGCTCTTAAAAGTTAATATACCTGGACTTTGCTTGATTGAGCCCTGTAACATGGAAAGTGAGCCCCTGACAGCGCCCAACATTGCACTAACTTGCTGCTTCTACTTAAACATCTTAAATTTTTAAAAAGCTGAATGATTATGTACTTCCACAAAATCCTCCCAACTATAACCTTACTTTCAACTGGAAAATCCAGCATTCTGCATTTAACTATGATCTACTGCTAAGAGTTCCAGTTCAGTAGACTGCTTAGAAGATCTAAGGTTATTTAATGAAAAACACCGTTTGTGATCATGTACCACATCCACACTCCTTGTCACATAACCCTTGTGATTAATTTTCCTTCCTTCAGGAGAGAGGACAGGGCAGCAACAGATAGCAAAGTATATCAGTAGTGCAACAAAGGAACAGGACAGTAGATCAAAATCACTCACAAAAAGAAGCATCAGCCCAGGCAAAGTTTGCACAGGACATAACACAACAATCTGGCTAAATTTCTGCAATACTGCATTTACAGTTTCAAGACTGTGGGCTTCTGCTTAGTTTCTGCTTCAATAAGGAAAGAAAAAAGAAGGGTCTTGTCTAAAAAGAATGTAAGTGAAAGAAAGCAGCCTAAAATTGCCCTGCAAATATATACTGCCATATTATACATCAAGGCAATGACACAAGTGAGACAGCTATATATGTATGGAACATACATACTTTATCTACGCAGTCATCAAAAAATGCAAGGCTTGCATCTTTATCACTGACAAAAGAACACTCTTCAATGAAGCGAATAAACATCTGAGTTTTGGTCATTAACGTGTAGAACTTTTGATGCGAACGATCTCGACTTTTGAGGAAACCTGTAAAATGAAATAAAAAGCATTTGAGAGTACCTAAACCAAAAGTCCTCACCAAAAGCCATAAGCAATAATCTTTTGAGGGCTCTTTGCCAGTACTACACATTTTTTCCCTGCACTTACATTTCACCCCACATAGCAAATATTTTTATTCCATATTTAGGAGAGAATTTAAATTAGTAAAATAATACTCACAGAACAAGATTATAACTGTTTACCTTGTAGTTCAAACAGAGAACTTGCATCTGTGGCTGTTTCAGAAGGCGCCTTTGTGATAGGCCTGAGATAAGACCTGTAACCTTTCAGAATTGAGGCCATGAAACACAGAAATGCTTCCTGGATCTCCAAATCTAATAGATGCAACTTCTTTCCAGAATTAAAATCATAGTCATTCATTGCCAATTCCATTAATGCATCTTCTCTTGGTCTTTGTTGCACTGTGAACAAGAGCACTATAATGTTTCACAACCTCTTTTTTCTTTTCAATATTGAGAAAAATAGTAATTTTTTTGTACTAATTAATATTAATTGCTTAGCTCTGTTAAGTTCAAGATTAAAATAAAAGTTCTTAAAGTCATAAGTATGACAATAAATTCCACCTGCCATTACAAATTGCATGCATCTCCACACAACACAAAGCCAAATACAAGCACCTATTCAAAAGCACCTGTGTGTGAACACATCTGTTCTCCACCCCAAACCCTGCAACATGACTTCGAATCAGTGATTTAAAAGAATTTTTTGGTAACAAACATTATTTTACTTGGTAGAATGGGAGACTTAAGAACATCACATTATAACTAGTTATATTTATCCATTATCTGTGGCACACAATATCCAATGTCTGTCTTATTCTGTAGTTTCACACTCACATTCTGCCAGTTGTTGATACAAATTACTTAAAGTGTTCATCAGGTTTTTGCAAGGTTTCTTTGGTAAGATCTTCCATGCAACAGCTTTCTTATCTCCAGTTCTACAAGAACAAGACAAGTATATAAGACTGTGTCCAGAAGATTTTTCTGCATCACCAGAAAATTGGGAGAAGAGTCTGTCATGCTTAAACAGAACTGAAGGATTTAAAAACCATCAAAAAAATCCAAACAACAAAAAAGTAAATTTCATTTACTCTATGGCAATTTAGTCATAGTCATCTAACCAGTTCCCCATATTTCTGGGAGATGAGTATGCAGTCATACTCATTAGCACTGAAATAATTCACTCAGTATTCCTGAAGAAGATGGATAATAACATTAAGCACCTGCCTTTATACAGGCAACCAACGACAGTACTTTCACAGCTGTAATTAGTTGAAATAGCATGGAGACAACTGGAATGTTGGTTGCAACCCAGAGAAACATATTTCTTACATATGCAGTAGAGATTAACCCAGACTTAAATATATCACCATCCTAATGAAAAATATGAAAAATTATGCTGGTCTTTGTCAACAGAGGGCACCAGCAAGCCTCAAGACCAAATGAATCAAAATTGTCAAAAATTGTAACCATGTCTGATATTTTTGTTAATATGTTTCCATACAATGAAACAGCATTAATTTGTTCCACAAGGAACATGTAAGAAGAGAACTAAAAACACTATCACTACAGAAACAGCTAGAAACAGGGAATTGATTAATAAATATAAAGCTAATTAAATAATTAACTTCAGGAATGTGCACTCTCTCAGTGCATGTGTATATATCTTCAAATATATATATGTGCACACACACACACATATATATATTCATATCTCTTAACCAAGATGACCAAATTACAAATTTGTGATAGTTGCTATTGAGTCAAATTGCTGTAAAAATTTGCTAGCTACATAACAAAAACATCGGTTTACAAAAACTCATTACACACAGTCATTCTCTAAACCCGTATGGAATTACTGAAAAAAATGAGCCTATAAAAATAGAAAAGGAAGAAGTTTTTAGTTAAACAGCGTGATGCTAAAAACAGCCAACAGAAGTATGAAACTAAAAAAGAACAAGTCAAAGATTTTGAGAATACCAAAGTATACTAAGTATATACAACTTGAATATTAATCATTATGCTGAAAGACAAACTTAACTAGCTCTGGATTTTTTTAATCTTGAATTCAAAACCTTACTACTTTTGACTGTCACTATATTATTTCATCATAATGGAATAAACAATGCTCTGTTTTGACTGTATGAAGAATACTGACTTGGAAATATCTATGCACAGAATAAGTGAGGTTGGAAGGGGCTTCTGCAGATGTTCTGATCTAACCCCTACAAAAGCAGGCTCAGATAGAGCAGGATACCCAGGACCAGTTGGATTTTGAATATCTCCAAGGATGGAGACTCTACAACCACTCCGGACAACCTGTTCCAGAGTTCAACCATCCTCACAGCTAAGATCTATTTTCTTATGTTTGCATAGTTTCCTGTGCTACAGTTGGCACCTTTTGCTTCTCATCTCGAATAAAGAGCCAAAAAAGTCCATCTGTGAGTTTGTGGTTTTATTCTAATCTTTTCTTCAGGCAAAATTACTGTGAAACAAGCTACATTTATGCTTTCTTCTTGCATTGCCAAACTCCTGTAACAGCTGTTGATTGCTAAATCGGATAAGGTGTAGTAATGTTTGCTGCTATTCCTTACTAGCTTGAAAGACACTGGATACCTAGTACCAAAGAAAAAATGCAACACTTGTACAGATCTGAAAGAGATGTACTATAATACCATTATTCTGGTTTGTAAATAACGGAATAATTCCAAGTCTCAATTAAGATTGATTCATGCAAACTTGTCTCACTAAAATAAAGTTCCTGCCTGTATACAGAATATAATTTCACCATTATAATTTCCAAACAGACTCCCATGCGAAGAAACCACGATTTTTTAAATGCTAGAAAACCTGATCAGGGAAGCAAAGTACACCACTCTATGGCTAATCAAGGAAACACGCTAACTTCTGGAGCAAGTTTTTAAAATAAAGCAATAAATAGCAACAATGTTCCACGAGGATTGTAGCTCCACTCCATGGAATTGAACTGAAAAATGAAAGAACTGTTATTTCCAGAATTCTCATTTCAAGGAAGACCGTTCAGGAGTTTGAGAGCGCTCAGAGGTTAAAAAACAAAAAAAGAGCTTGCCCAAAAGTCTCTGTTTGCCTTTGAAACCAGAGAGAACAAAGCCCAATAGAAGAATCATTAATAAGTACTTACTGAGAAATCGTATTGGTATCTAGGTCAACACAGCTAACATCTGGTGGAGGGTCATAGAGATCAAAGTATCTTGAATCAATTCCCACTATGAAAGGGCACGGTGCACTTAAAACATCTGCCAGTGCCAAGGGACAGAGAGGAATGTATGGGCAGGGCCAGTGGAAAGGAAATATCATCTTTGAAAGCACAGAGAGAAAACACTGGTTAAACACGTACAAAGATATAAATGTAAGGATAAAATAAAGTTAATTCGTGTTTTAACATTTACTTAGGATGACAGGTAACAGAGCAGTAATATTGAAATCTTAGAGACTGATTATTTAATCAAGAAAGATGCATTCACTTCTCTAAACTTCAGTTGAAGTAATGTTCTCCATTATAGTACTGTATGCACTAGCGGCAAAACAATGCTTAGTGAGAATGACAGAACTAGTACACATCTAAAATACATCACCAAAGAGGATACAGTTCCACATGGGAAAATCAGGAGCTTGCCTTCACTGCACTATGACGACCAAACAACAGGCTTATTTGCAGTGTTTATGCAGAAACAGCCAATGACACAATTATTTTTTCCCTGCTGTCCTCATGTACGATTACAACAGAGAAAAATCATCACAGATCTCTACATTTTAGCCTTGGTTTTATGCATTCTTCTAGTCCTACAGCACTACTATTTGTTCTAGATTTTACCTGAAAAAAATATATCTTTTCCCCTTCACTTATATTATCGAGACCATTACTTACCGACACTAAGGCTTCTGTCACACTAGTGAGGACAGAAGGTCGCAACGAGTGGATGAGAATTTTATGTTCCGTCACAGCGAACACAAGTAGAGTTACCGCATTTTCAGGTCCCAGATTCTGAAGCAGTGTAGAAAACCTGCCCCCACTGCCACAGGACAGAAACACAAAAGGTGAGCAACAAGGGGAGCAGAGAAAAAAAAGTCTTCTATAATAAAACAGGAACATGGCATAAAACTTTATAAACTCAGCACATCTCCTTCAAAAATGACCCTAACGGAGACATCTTAACATGTTTCACTGTTCAGTGAAAAAGTTACTTCCTACCTATAGCTATGACTTCAGCCAGGCTGGACTATTTTCAGAACAGAAAACAATGCATACATCTTTTTGAATAGCGACATTGCATGCAGCGACGAGGCTGCGTGCGTGCTGACCTTCCTACCATTCTCATTCACACAGGCATTACAGCTAAAATAGCCACAGAACTCCTTAAAATTACTCAGCAGCTCTGAAGGTGTATCACCCAGGGAGCCCAGGTACCACCTCCTAGCAAAGTGCCTCTAACAATCCACAACTTGCAATTGTACACCATGATTATCTCAAAAAGCAGACAGTGTGATTAACTATGTCATGGGACTAGTCCCATCACACTGTGTCTTGGAAAATAAAATTTAACAAAAACCACAAGACAAGGAAAGCTAATTTGCACATTTACAGTTCAAAACATTGTATCTTTTCAGCACTTTAAGTCAGAGCACATTTCACAATTAAGCAAAATAAACTACTACTTGCCTCAGGGGAAGAGGTGATGACACAGGTTGGCTGAGAATCAGGTTATCATGTGGGGAGAGCTAAAAAAGATTTAAAAATATATTCCTTTTGATTCTAAACTTGTAAATATTTATTAGAAACTACAAAAATAGCAAAGAACATTGAAAGCTAAAACAAAAATTAAGCTGAACCTTTTACAGTCCAATTATACTATGAGAACAAAGCATAGCATTCTATGGCAATTAGATTTTAATAACAACTGAACTATACCATTTCTCATTTGGAACCAAATACATTGTATATTCACAAAATGAAATTTAAACTGGCTAATACTGCTAAAAAAAAAAAGAATAAACTGACTAAAATGAAGCATTTTGTATTTTCAGGGATGCGAGGAGAGTATAAAAGGAATGAGTGAAGGGGGAAGACAGCAGGCTGCATTGTAAAGTTTTCTTCAGAAGACAAGAGCATGCAGTTCAGCTGGTAAAAATGGCTCAGCTCAGCTTTGATAGAATCCCCGAAATTTGCATTAGTTGAAGATCCAGACTAAGATCTTATTAGCATATGTTCTTCCTGACCAGAATTTTACATCAGGAGAAATCACTTGTATATTCAACATGAATAAGAATCTAATGAGTACAAGGGTACAGCTATGCAATCAATTTATCACAGTTCAACTGACACATTTTCTGTCCATTGCAAATCCAAGATAACAAGATACAGGTTAACGTAATCCTCTTTGCTAGAACAAGTGGTCATGCATTTTCTATCCATAAGCATAAATGCAGCCAATAATAGCAATTTAGTAAGTCACAGGAATCATACAGCTAAGCTGAGAATATCAGGTGAACTACCAGCACAAAGGCTGAAGCACAAAGTGGCTTGTGCTGTGTCCAGATGGGCATACAGCAGACACAAAGTCAACATGAGGCCAGATCCGACCACCCTTGATTTTGCTCAGCGCAGCATTCTACACCAACTACTCAAAAGTCTCTGGAGGCAACCTGACGGGTATATTTCTTTGTAGATCTCAACAATCTCTGCTAACCTCAAAAGCTATGTACTCATCACTTGCACTAATTATCAGTTCATACAGGTATACTACCAGTTTTACTCACTTGACAAAGTAGCTTTCTGAAAATAACCTTTTATTATAAGGTGTCATATAGGCATTTAATTTCATTTCACTTGCCTAAGGCACTCACAATTTGCTCCAAAGTACACATCTACATATATTGATATCGTTTTCTAAAAGTTCACACTAGAATGTCCAAGGTTTTTCTCTAAATTCATTTATACTTCTCTCAATTTCCGTGTAGTCAAAAATGAATACACAAAAAAAAAGCAGGATTCATACACAGTGGGTTTTGAATAGAACTTTAAAATGGTAATAGAAGTGACAAAAGTGATGGGTACACCTTCAGTGCAAATGTTATCTAAATCCTATTGAGTAATGGTAATAAATATGTCACTCACCAGAATTCTGAATGTAAAAGGAGAATCTTATTATTTAATACACACTCTAAATATATAATACCAGATTTTATTTCCTCTGAAAGACTTTCCCTAACAAAATGACTACCACATAAGGCCTAAAGGCTACATAGGGTCCCCCATATTTTATTTTACTGAAGTAATAGCATAGAGCAACATACCTTTTTGTAAAAAATTGTTCAAAACTACAGGATGGACTGAATAAATGTAACTGGTAAAAATACCTGTCTTCTCTCAGGAAAAAAAAAAACCCCATGTCTCCACCTGCTTTGTCTCTTAGGAGATGAGAAAAAAGTTTTCATAATGCCACACTTCAGAGATCTCCAAGATAGAGACTTCTTCTCTTCTACCAGTATTTTTCATGACTGAAGTTTCAAGCAAATACCCCAGTTCTTGTTTGTTGTCTTGTTTCACTTGCACAAGATAAACTAGGCTGGATTTTGTGGGCGAGACACAAAGAGGGCCATGTATTTGACAAATTGCACCTCCGTTAAACGTGCACAACTCTCGCAGTTTTCAGTAAGAACTATATGCTATGTAAAAGACAGAGTGAAGCCCTTTGGGAGTAAGGGTAACAATGAATAATATGATCTGCACATCTGGTTTAAAAGTTTTGGTCACACTTAGTCTTCACGCAGCAGCATATTTCAAAAGTGGCTGCAGAATCAACCAGATGACAAAGACTTCACACAGCCTTTTTGTTAATCTCTATATACACTAAATAAATTTCCTTTTTATGTTCACTGAACAGTATCTTGCAATAATTCACTGAAGTCCTAAGCTAAATTAGAAACAGATCTGTAAAAGTTAAATGTTTGAATTTAATAGGAAAAAATCCTGAACATAAAAAAAAATTGTACACACACAAAATCATTCTCCATTCTCTAAACTGCTTAACAGTCCCTCAAGACACAGCTATATAAGAAATTTATACTTACCTGAACTAGAATTCTTGGCCTCTGAGGAGATGGAAAGGGAACTTTATGCATGAAATGGGAAATATGTCTAAAAGGAAAATAAAAATACCGATTTAATAGAATCTCTAAGCTTAAACTGCTTTACCTCAAGACAAAAATTCCTGACAGGAAGAGGATTACATAAAAATGGCATCTACTTATTCAGAAGACAAAACTAAGTGCTTATTCACTACAGAGGGGAGATAATTCAACCTCACTCTATTTAAGTATGTTGCACTAGTAATCTTTCACTACTTGTGATGAATAATTCGCTTGAGATATTAAGAGAAAAACCTCATTTTAAAAAGAAAAAATGTGCTCATATCCAAGGAGTGATATCTGTAACTAGTATGAAAAAACATTTAACACTTAACTAATAGAAACCTCTAATTTCAAAGTCAGGAAGCCAGCTAATTAAAAAAAGGTGGGGGGGGAAGCAGATTGAGATAGCTTTGCAGGTACTTAAACTCATATTTTAAAAAGTGGACTTTTTACAGGAAGTACATGAAAATTGATATATTTGTTCAATGGAGAAAAAAATGCTTGATTAAGTGTAATCATTACATTTAATATTTAATGACTAAAAGTAGAAGGATATTGTGGAAGATTTTAAGTAACAAAAGAGCCCATAACAACTGAAGTAATTATTAAAGAGTTCTTTGAAATTACTTACTTCTCAATAGGCAGAACATGTGGACCAGAAATGGAGTAACGATACAGAAAGGTAAGAAACTTCTTGAAAGCATCAAAGAAAGGCCAGTGAGAGAGCAGACAGATACATTTGTTTGTTTGAACTGTTCTGCATGCATCTGACTTTCCCTCAACAGCAGCTGCTAATCCTAGTTGAGATTTTTGTTTCTCAGTCAGATTCTCTTCAGGATACAGCTCATAAAACTGAATAGCAGCACCATATACCTGCAAATGACATATTTTTAAGTGAATACATTGACTTAAATCTTCAAAGCAACCTAAGAAGCCCCAAACACGCACAGAAATCAAATCAAAGTTATTGACTGAAAAGCTAAATAATGCATCATCTTTTAAAGTAATAATACTCAGGAACATTCTTATGGCTGTGAAAATCCAGACTATTATTTATGCAAAATTCTTAGAGCCATAAAAGAGTAATTTAAGAAAGGACTTGAGTGAGACAGAAAAACGATGATTATACAGACTGCAACTGCGAGTAATTGCTTCTAGATTTGCCTTTTAAAATGTTTTAGGATTTCTTTATAAGCAACTCAAAGCAGTATTCCTCCAAAATTCTGTTTACTTTGCAGGACAAGTACATGCTTGCAAAGCTGTTCACATGTTTGCAGCAAAATCTCGACTATATATACACACAAATATACCATCCATTTGTTTTTAAACTCTGTAGCTTTCAGGGCTAAAAAGACTGGAAAGTAAAAGAAGGGAGAATGAATTTGTATGATCAAAAGCCCAGCAGCAAAATAAATGCAAGTCACCTTTTACTTTAAAAGTCTTTGAATTGAGCCAAAATAAATATATTCAACTTTGGCTACAAAAGTATCTATTTTCATTGTTCTGAATAGATATGCAATCATTTTTAATTCAAATTATGCATGCTGAATACCTGTGTCTTTGTAAAGCTTTTTAGTTACCTTTTCTGCAGATGCTCCAGTTAGTACAAATGTAGAAAAAACTGGAAGGGGGTATTTACTGTTAGACGGCCAACATTCAATTGTTGCACCCATAGGCAGACAAAAAAGAGGCACAGATTCTGGTAATGGGAATGACTCATAATCTTCTTCTGGATATCTGCATATCAAACCTATAAAGACAATTTGTAAATAAGCAGTTACGGAAGTAACAGCAGAAGCCAATTGATATCAACTCAGCCCATAAAAGCACATCCATAAAAAATGTATATGAGCATATATTCCTTTCAGGAGATCAGTAAAGGACAGCTGTAAATCACCACACCTAAAGTAGAGGCGGAAAGGAGGAGCGTGGTCCCCAAAGCCTAACAGGAAACCACCTGATGAGAATCCAGCAGTGAATTCCCAAACACTGCTCCAAGACTATTACGAAAATAGCTCAGAATTACTTTTTCCTTTCTGCTGTTTACAGCTTGTGTGCATCAGAGCTATCATTGTATTCATTAATATTCATTGCTATTACGATTAAAATTGAAGTAAAAGAGTTAATCTAAAAAAAAAAAAGAAATAAGACTGATGTTTTAAATATTTAAGACTAGTATTTTAGACAATTTAAAATACAGCTGTAAAACAAAGTTCCGAAGCAGAGGCTCTTCAGATATAACAGTTCAATTACATCATATTTTTGTAGCAATCTATTCTTTCCTATCACCAAACTATGGTGCTGCAAATTTGAGAAAACGACACTGCATAAAGGATTTAAGATCTCTTACAAGATTAGAGAATATAGTCACTATATCTTCTTTCCTAATATACAGAGAAAGTGAGCAGCGGAGTTCGGACTAGATCTCTCCCTTCCAACCTCAGGTATTCTGGGATTATATGAAGAGTCTTAGTAAATGGTAGGAACTGGTAATCAGTAAGGGTGGTCCTTCCTTTCAAGAAAGAAAATTTAGTGCAAATTACTAGCTTTTATATTATTATTTTTGTTACAATCTTATTAGACACCTTTTGGTCAGACCTGAACTACTGTGGTTTACAGAAAGCAGCTTTCTCAGAAGAACACTAAAACTCTGATTCACGCTCCTGATTTACACTCAAACATCATCAAGGGCTTTAAAAGCCCATGTTTCCTCAGAGCCACACTGAGCCTACTTTATCTGATAAACAAAACAATAAAATAAACATGATACACAATCCAAAATGACTTTAGAGAGCTCAATCCTGCTGATGTTTAACAGCCTGTGGAAGCCTGCAGCATTCTTTAAAATGTTTCTTAAAGTGATCATGAAAATACAGTGAATAATCTTTATGGTAAAAGTATTTTCTGCATGTACATACATTCATGACAAACATTTACCAGCAATAAATACAGAGATGGGAGACACACAGACTTAGAGAAACCTATCAAATGCAACTGAGCTTCCAATTGCATGCAGATTTTGAGATAAAGAGTCATGACAATTCTAGGACAATATTTAAAGAAGCCTCTTCAGAGAAAGATTAATTTTGGGATAATATCAGGACAGCATCTGTGTTCATATAATTCCATGGTACTACATTACAAACAAGCTTGCACACTTTTAACTGATTAGAAAAAGCAAAATGTCAGTTACATACCAGCTTTATAGGATATGGTGTTGGTTTTTGCCACAGACTTTTTATAACACAAATATACTGCTGAGCCCCACTGTAAAATACAAGTAATTAATGGATTACTTGATAAAGTATAATAAAAAGCATAACACAAGAGACTCTGAAAAAACACTTTCTTGTTTAAAAAGAATTAACATACAAAGATGTAGAAAATCAAGCTGGAGAAGGTTGGGGCCGGATACAGTATCTCACTGGGGCCATAAACAGCTAATTGAAAAGTCCTCATGTCTGCTTTGCAATCCTCACTCTGACCTCTAAGAGTGAATTAGTTTATAGACTGAGGCACAAGATCTATAAATTCTTCTCCAAAACATTTCCTAAAATAACTACAGAGCTCCAAGTATAATTTATATCCATATAAATATTTAAATCTTTCTTCATATTGTTATACCTCTGGCTTACCTAGATACACCTCTACACAATATGGTTTTCTGTGCTAGCATTTTTATTTTAACCACGCTAGTCTTGAAGCGCAATTCACATTCTGTGAAGCATTTCAGCATAATATCCTAGTTCTGCAATTTCTAAATAACAATTTCCTTTCTGAAACGGGTAGCACTTAAATATTTTTCAAGTTCTCAATTCCTGAACACGAAAATAAAGAAAACAGGAAGGCTGCAGAATGGAAAAGAAGGGCACCCTCCTAAGTGCATATAGCACTTTTAGGGATGGAAGAAAGACAACAATAATTCAAATGAGACAGCACTCTTATAACCCGATCAATATAGGAATAGGTGGAACTGGAAAATCCATTTATTAATATTCCCAGACCTTTATTCAAGTACCTAAAAAACAAGCATCTATGGTCTCTCTTTCATGACAATTCTTGTCTATGCAGTCAGCATCCTCTTCAGCATGCCTGCTTTTGAGGATCCTACAAAAACCAGCATATAGGGCTGCAAAGTCAACTAGGAGATACCTAAATGTCACATTTTTCAAAACAAAACTGTGGTGCCTGTGCAAAAGGACAATGCCAAAGCTGAAGTCAGCATTTCTAGGCCAATATTGAGAAGACTGTCCAAGCAGGAACAGAGCAACATAACACTCCAACTCTCCCCCAGCGTAGTTTAACTTTAGAAAGTGACTATCAAAGTTATCCACCAGGCACTTTTAGAATTGCTAAAAAAAAATCCCACAAACTTTACATCACTGAATATCAAGTGTTTATAAATACAGATTTTGACTCTTACCATACTATTATTAAGATTCTTGTCGACTTTGCAGTACGTATGTGGAGGGGTTTCCCCTTTACTTGGTACAATTATACATATATCTGTAACAGCCAACGTGTTCTGCGTCATGTTTTCCGATGCCCTTCGGTAAGTGACATACACCCTTTGCGATGAGGCATTCCCACTAATATTAGCAGCCCGACCATATGGAGTAGTATGAATTATTTCACAACCTTGTTTTACTCTTTCTTTGCCATCATATAAAACCCTAGTTAAACGAGAGAAAAAAGTCAAACAGTACTTTTAAAAAAAAAAAAAAAAACAAACAAAAAAAACAAACATTGATACTAATCCAGAGTTATAACTGAATGGCACTACTTCAACAATACCTCCTGTCTAACCTCTGATCAAAACATACTTTTACTGGGAAGTTCAAGTATATTATCAAGTTGTATTACAACACAAAAGCTCTATGATGAAACTAGGCTGATTTTCCTCATGTATAACTGATCTTTACTGTTCTGCTTGCTGCAAAATAGTGTTGCTTTCTTTTCTATTACAGACTGGTTGCCCAATCCCAAGAACATCCCACAACTAACCTCTCATTGCAGTCTGTATGAAATAGATTATACCCCTTATCCCATGCAAAATGGGAGATAAGGTACACTGAAAATTCTTATAAATTGCCTTGAAGTCTCCAAGTGGAAAGGATAACAATTCACTGAGCATGCATTTTTCTTTACAGAACTAGCTATGCACAAGTCAACAAAAATCTTTCTGCTAAGAGTTTTCAGTACATGAAGAAAGTGTATGATATTCCAATAAACTTGTTTTATTTGCTCATTAAACATATAAAACTGCAAAAATCACCTGCAGTAACAAAAAAGCACTCACCCCAAATCAGTAAGTGGGCGCTTATCCCTTCCTCTGCGGTAACAAAGATATATCTGCGGTCCTACAAGACTCCCATTATTGAGATCCGCAGAGAGTCCTGATGGAGTAACATCTATGCATTTATATCCCCGAGGAACTTCCTCCCCCAGAGATTTAATAATTACTGTTACATCAGTAATAGGTTCTTTCGGTTTAGCAATTTTATGGCAAGCATCATTGAAGTGGATTTCTTCTTCTAGTGGCTTGGAAATATCTGTCAATCCTGCGACAACAAAGTAGTCCGCGACACGAGCCCCTTTGTCTTCCATCTTCCATTACAAGATGTTAAACCTAGTAAGAAAGAAACATACACCAATATTTTTGAAAGAAAATCTACTAGAAATGATCAAATACCATTAAAATACTGACAAGAATATTGCAATAACATTGAGTGGAAATAAGAGAACACAAAATAGTATTAATCATCAAATCAAGTATTTTTTTAATTTTTATTTTTTTCTCTCTAATGACCTTCTCAACCCATTTGGAATTCTAAACCATGATCACTACAGCTAAATGTTAACCTTGGCTTCATCATGTAAAGAACAGAAAACCCAAGTGGACTCCTCCTGTTAGCTTACACACCACAACAGCTGAACCAAGAGCAACAATAACATGAAAATACTGTTGCAAGGTTCTGCAAATAGCTTGTTATTTCAGGCTCACCACCAAGCCAAGAAGCAGTTCCGACATTTATCACACAGACTATTACTCCACTCTGTGTACAACAGCAGCAGATTTTCTGAGGTATAATCTACAATTAATTTATTTCCTGAATATTAAATATATGCAGAGGCTGTCTTCATTACTCCAAGGATAGAACTATAGCATTTGAAACCATCTCATGCTATGGACTTTTACATCAGATAAAGGCCAAATCTTGGAGTATTTCTGCATTTCTGTTAGGAATGGGTGCTGAGTTTGGGAACTTCAATCCTTAAAAAATAACCAAGTCATAAGCAGCAATACAGCAGCTTTTATATCACATTAAGTCAACTTCAATGGTCTATGGGCCACTATAAAATAAAAACACTCAAGCCCACAAGAAATTTTTCTTAACAGAAGGGCATGCAGTCCTGCTGTCCCAGCCAAATTATAAGGTGAAATCCTATCCTTCCTTCCTGGGGTATATTGATACAGAATTATTTACATGTCACCTTTTTGTATAACAATTTTGTGCAGTGTTGGCTAAAAGTGCCATAAAGGAACTCCTGCACGGGCTCAAGTTATAGCTCTATGATAAAAAGATGGCCTGAAATCAGTGCAGTGTACTACGTATCAGGAGATTTAGTTTCCTCTTCGCCAGAAGCTCCTGTACATCATTGGGAAGTCAGTAAAAGTCAATGTCTCATTCAATAGCTTGATTTTACAAATGAAAAAAAAGCTTTTGAACAAGTTGTTCAGCTCTTTGATCACAGAGCTTTGGAAAATGGCCTAAAAATCCTTATCTAAGATACCTAAAACATGGTGGAATCTCTCTGAAGTAGCTTCAAGAACTTTACTGCCATTAAGTTCCACAGCTTATAAACCAGAAAAGTTATTTTAAAATTTCCCTCTTGCTGAATTAAGTTTGAGTGAAAAAAAGATATTGCTGAAAAAACTGCTGCAATTCAGCAGTTCCAAGAGCCTGCTAGCACTCAATAACCCAGCGCAGCGTTCAAAGCACAACTGAAACGGTTGGTACAAGACTTCAGTTTCATGTCATCTTTATTCTGGCTACTCTATTTCTTTTTCTACTCCAGATGGCAAGTATTAGGTTGTATTGAACTTCATCCTATCACGCTTTTTGGACTTTACCAACACACCTTTGTTAAAAGCAGAAGTACAATCCGACATCTCCTACTGGAGAATAAGGCAACGAAGTCTAAAGTCAATGCTGAGCCTCTAACCTAATTTCTCCAAGCTGACCACCTGTCCCTGTTCTGGAAAGAAAAATATCAACCACTATCAACCCAAACAATTAATGTGAAAAATAATCCCCTCCTTTTTCCCTTTCTCTTTTATTCCTAACTTGTCTGCATTCTGTTGGAGTAATTTAACCTGACTAGCTTGAAGTTGCAAGGAAATTGATTTTTTTTTTAAAAAAGATCTTTCATTATCAAAGAAAAACACTAGTAAAAAAGCACAAGCAATCTGATTTTTTTTTTTTTTTTGCTTATTACACATGTGGAAGGAAACATGAAACACTTTCAAACACACTAGAAAACAATATGGTCAGCTTATAGCAACATAACAGATTGCAAATATTCAGTTTTTTTACTGTGAGAGGACAGAATGTAGCTATCAAACTAAGATTAAATAAACCAAATTCCGGTGTTTCATAAGCCAGATTACTCAGCTAGCAATACACGAGAATAGTGATCACCAATTCAAACTTTGAGTAACATATACAAAAACATACAACTTCAACCATGGTTTATGCATGTTATTTAACTGTACATCAGCGTATAACAAATCCAGAAAAGGCTAGCTACATATACATGGAGAGAAAGTTCAACGAACTCATAAACTCTAACACAAAGCCAAACACAAACATTTAAGTTAATACAAGGAAATTCTAATTATTTTATAACAATTCCCTGCAAAAGCTTACCTAAAGTAAATTTTAACCATCTCAAAAACAGTTCTCAAAATAGGTCTCTAACAACTCAGTCTCTCTAAGCCAATGAATAAATTCCAACAGATTTTTTTAAAGCTATAAATGCACAAGTATTTGTTTTTATTATGTTAAAAAGACATATCAGCGCTTAAGCAGTTGCTTTAAGGAGGTTGTATCAATTGACAATACACCAAGTGTTAAAAAACCACAACGCAAACAAACACAAACGACAAATACTTCAGCTGTACAGAAAGAGCACGCGAGCTGGCTAAGCAATAGTTCAATGCTTACCCTGTCCTAAGTTCCAACAACAATAACAAAGTTTTCCATTAAATAAAAGGAAATAAACAGAGAGGGGGAAAGAGCGTGCAAGAGCAAGCACAGGCACTGAAAGCTGCAGTTGGTTCTGCTGCATACAAAAAGGCTGGTGCAACCACAGGTTCAGTATCAAGCAGCAGACACCAGCACAAATCTGAACTTCACCTCAAAAATTCAGAGTCAAAAATCTGGTGTGGGTGTGTGTTTGGGGTATTTCTTTTCACATTAATTTTCATTTCACAAAATGACATCACTTCCCAGAATACAACACAATGCCTTTAAGCTACAAGGAAAACAATATTAGTAATAATAATTTTTTAAGATTAACTATGATCATTAAAATTACAAATAAACCATTACCTTCAGTGTATTAGCAGCACAATAGTCTGCTTCAGTAACCAAGACAGCATTACAGGTAAAGGGGCTGACATACAAACACAAGTATCTCATTGCTGGAGAATCACAACTATCTCACAGTGTAAGTCTGTAGATCCTGCCCATTTCATGTCCTAATGAAAAGCTGTCTGCAACTCTCAGGATGAATGACAGACAAATCAGTGCTCGGTTTCTGAAGTGTGGCAGTGAAATTCTACCTGCCCCAACGCCTCAAACAGCCTCATACACGTGCTGCAGTATTATCTTGTTGAATTACTGTCTGCACACAGCAACACCAAGGCTAATCACGCAAGAGCAAAGTGAAGTTAACTGGGCCTGTCAGCCAGTCCCGCTAAGGCTACTGAGAACCACTTCCCAGCCATGATATTGCACAAATCACATGAGCTCAACAATCTAGAGAACTTGCAAATAACTGCAATTACCTGGGGAAAACTGCACCACTTCCCTGTGCCTGCTGGATCTGAAATATAAGCTTTTCCCCCCTGCATTTTCTTCATAGCAAGAAAAAAAGCCTGGGAGCAAGTAAATTACAGGAATTCTCTCAAAATCAGAAGTCTTACAGTTTCTTTCCTACCTTTTCATCAGGGCATTTCTTCTACACTTCACTTCTCTTGCTGCTAGCCAGGCCTTGACAAAGAGATTTCTTGTTAAAGTTTCATTCCCTACAGATACAGTAAAAACAAAATTTAAACAGCAGGAAATTTTGTGGAAACTTACATTTATTATACACTCTATTGCCCCAGTCACATTAAATGAGTATTGTGATTTGCTTTTAATGTTCACTTGCTAAGACAAGATTGCATGTCACGTAGCTATAACAACCTGGTTTCACAATATTTTGATTTAAGTTAAAACATATAGGTCTTACGCTGCGCTGACATGTCAAAACTCTCACACAACACATTTAATGCTTTAATAGAAAGAAAATAAACAGAGCAATGGCTGTTTGGGCTAGTCTCTTCAAATGACTTGAAATCTTCCACCATGTTCTGATGACCATGTAAATACTTTCCATGCCTGTTCAGAGAAGCTGTTACGTTAGCCTGCTATGGAAGTGCTTCTTTGTTTAGCCCAATAACCTTTCGAAGTCTATTTTAAAACATCACTCCTCTTTGCATGATTCAGATATTTGAGCAGCTCTCTCACTCAGCTATCAACAATACACATCTACTCTTTCACCTAGCCACCTTCATTCCCCGCTCTACCTGCTATTTACTGTCACTAGAAACACTTTTTCTTCAGATATGATACACTTTGCTTTTGATGTCTCTGCTTTCTCAATTACCACTTCCACCTTTAAACACTGGTATGATCACAGCTAACCTGAGCTCGTGTTTTCCACTGAGACACGTACAAGCCAGGCAGCCCGGGCTGCACTTGGACCCACTTCATGCCATGATTTGGGAAAGGACTCCCCAGGCAACCCTCTGTCTGCTATTTCCCAGAACTACTCTGAATTTTTAAGGAAAAAACACTAAGTTATCAGAAATACAGAGCACAAAGTTCAAGTCTTTATTCAAAGCCTCAAAAGACAATTTATTTCTTATCCTGCAGAAGCAATCAACACTGACATTTACATTACTCCTACTGCACAGAGTGCAGGTCGGTAGCCTAGAGACAGTGAATCCAACCCTTGGTTAAGTCTTAACCCACCCTCTAGTCCCTGGCTTGGAAGCACTTTGAAACAAGACTATGAGTGGGAAATCATGCAACCAAACCACTCCGAATCTTGTTCAGTAACCTTCTGATAGGGAACATGAGGTGTCCAGGAACAGAACAACGTGAAGCCTCATTTCACACAATACCTGCAAGCCTTGAGGACACTTGCAAGAAGTCTAACAAAACAGAAAACATGAGGAAATTTCCCTACATTTTTGAAGCATTCACTTCAAAATACATCATCTTTTCTGGCCAAGTACCTTGAAAACCAACAGGAAGATTTATTGTGTGTATGAGAAAAAAACATAACATTTAAGCCTTGTAAGAAAAACAGAGGGATGCTGCTGTCAGCAGTTGCTGCTCTGTCCTACAGCATTTTAGCATCAGCCTCCACTAAGCTCCATTCTGTCCAGTACTGTATCAGGACAAGTGTTAGGGGTAGCAAATATATCAGCATATTAAAAAGATAATTGTTCTGTTGCTAGACCAGAATTGCCGATTAATTTTTGTAGGACTGTTCACAACTGCTCATACCACAGTCAATACACTCCAGTGCAAACAGCAGTGGGGACCATCAAGAGAGCTGCAGAAAATCTGACACCAAAGGGTCTCCAAGAGGTGCCCGGGAGACAGAGAAGTGCTGGGTAAGAGTTCAGGAACAGGACAGAGCACTGAATTTGGGAGCAGAAAATAGGGACGGAGGCCAAAATCTGAAGTCTCGGCAGGTTTGTTCAGCAAGGCACAGGACAAATAGAAATCAGAGTTAAACTGAGAGGCTAATCGAGATTCAGCAGGATTGCTGCAAGGAATCAACGAGAACTGGTCATCTAGAATATTAAAGCTGAACGGAGGAAGCATCAGAAGCAGAGAAACCAACAGAGAGGAAGCAGAAAGGAAGGGATTTCATGCCAAAGGAGGGATCAGGCCTTTTGCACGTCTTCTATACTCTCCAAGTCACCCACCAAATCTTTAATTCTTTTGTTCTTCAAAGTTGGGTTTTATTCCCGAAAAAGGGTTGACTTATGTAGCAGCATGCTACTGCTTGGGAGCTCATCACAGACAACTGTGACATTCAACCTCGCCTACAGAAACTGGAAAAGTGACACCTGAGCATGCCATGAGACGCACGACAGCGACAAACCTTAACAAGGCCGAGTTTAAAGCTTCCTTTTCTTTTCCCACTTGAAACTACAGTATTCGTGGCCAGAAAGCAAAACTTGAGAATGAAAATCATTTCTGAAATACAGCCGTGCGTGTAAGAAGGGATGAACAAATCAATATATAGCAAAGGAAAGGGAGGGCAGCTAAGGTAAGCACTATAAAATGTAAATATTACTTAATCCAAAACAAAGTTCAAGAGGGCAGCCAGTCCTTTTTTCTTTTTCCACAGCAATTTATTATACAACAACTTTTTAAAAGGAAACGTCCCCCAAACAGAATGTTCTCTTTTCCTTGGCACAGTAGATAAAAGCAGATGAGAAGAGCAGATCTTCCAGCATTAAGCTTCAAAACTCAAAGCCCTCACTCAAACTGTCAGCGTGCACCTAAACCCTGTGGGAAGAGCCCCGCTTGCACCCAGCCGCATTCGGGCTCGTGTGCCGGGTTCAGGTCAGTTGTGAAGCCTTCCTGTACATGAATTACAAATCCAAGTGCATGGTGGCGACAGGCTGCTTCTAAATCTTGTGCATTTTAACACGTGGTTCAGTCAGGCCTTAGATCACTTGACGTCTCCTCTGACAGGCCAGCAAGGACACCGCGGCGGGGAGGAAAGCCAGACCCAGCCACGCTGCGAATCAAAGGCACTCACCAGACGACCGGACTGCAGCAGCAGGGCTCCAGCTGCCGCTGGCAGAGGGTCTGCACCTCCCTGCAAAGGTTTAGCGGGCTGATAACACAGACCAATTCACCTCTTAGCTAGCACGCTCCGTTAGCAAAGCGGTCGCTTTCCAGTCCACAGAAAAATTAACGAGAGCACAGTTGAACTTGTAGCAGTGTAAGGTTATCTATCCTGCAACACGCGTTGCTGTGACACAGTTTGTTTGTTAGGTTTGGTATCAAAGTAGTTTAAAATGGCATTAAAAGTAGTGTTTCCCCTTGATAACCACAGTAATTTAGTTTATGTGCAATTATATCCAGATGCAGCTACGCTACCACAAGATCCCAAAGCCAGTTCAAAATATTTTTCTGTAATATACGGTAGACATCTCAAAAAGACTTCTCTCTCTTTAGGGCCAAACCTATTATACAATTATGCCCTTTAAAGAAAGGTTGAAAAGTGTCAAGTCAGAAGTCATTGTATGTGCTAAATATTGAGAGAAGTACTCACAGAAAGGTTTCCCTAGCACTTAATAGGGCAAATTCGTCATTGTCCCAAACACGAGGCAACTACCAAGTCAAGCAGTTTGTGAGAAAACTTTTTTCCCCTTGCACGTGCAGAGGCTGGACAGGATTGGTTCTTCCACTGCAATTTATAGCCAAAATATTACAATATTATATAACCAAACTTGCTGACCTACAAAGGCTGGAGCAGATCCTGATCTCAGCTGTACACCTATGATCTCGGAATAGCTCCACAAATTTCTTCCATTCACTCCAGATATAACCAAAAGTTAAGAGCCAGGCCTGTAATCTCCTTCTGTTTGTACAGTATTTGCACAAAGATGAGGCAGTTTCTCTAGGGACTTTCTTCACTTGCACAGATATATTTGTATAGACAGAGAAAATTCACACATTTGCTGGTTTTCCACCTTTATTTCAGCAAGTCAAATAGAAATAATTTGATTAACAAAACTTGAACACTCATGATTTTTCCTGCCCCTCACCCAAAAACACAGATTTTAAAGCACAGATTAAATGGTGAGGATATAGTTGTCTCGCTTGCTGTTTACATTCCAGCTTGCCCGGCACTTCCTATTTTTATACCACAATTGCTACGTTTCCCCCCCGCCCCCTCCCCACATGATTGCCTTCTTAAATTTCACCCTCTCTCAGCCCCTACACCAACCCTCTCACCAAGGCTCCAAAGGACATTTCGACGGGTGAGTAACATGCCATTTAAGAGGAAGAACAAAACTTTCTGAAGCCTCTCATTTCTACTTCTCCACGGTTTCCTCTGTCATTTCGGAAATCTTTAGGGAACCACCACTGACTATTTCTGCATCGCAGATTGCTACCAGAATGAGTGCTGTGGATCAACCCCACTGCAGGTTTTCAGTTTTACTGCCTGCACAGTAAAGACCTGGGGGGAACTTCACCAGCACACACCCGCCAGCAGAGCATCTCCACACGAGAAGTGTGCATGAAGCCTATAACGACGAAATGACGCACAACAAAAAGCACCTGAGGATAACTGTGCAATAGAGCAAAGAAGCGCATTTGTGAAAAGTAATTACTTGGTAAGCACTACTTCAAAAAAACTCATTTTCAATAGTTGAACAGTTCAGAAACTGAGCAGTGGTGATCCGCTCACTGTTCATACACTGTTTATTCATCTCCTACCTGTTAGTTACCCTCAATGAGAGCAAAGCAAAGCAGATCTGCTTTGGCTCACAGGGGATTTGCAAGGATTTGCTGTATTTAGTATGGCATAAAATTTGTATCATCATTCACGCCCACAGTAGCAAATATTCTTTACACACAGAGCAGAGGCAAGGCCTCTGTTTCTACACTCCTGTCCAAGACCACCCAGCAGGGCTATGGCAGAAAGATGAAGGAAGAGAGTGACTCAGCCCTGTAAATCACATCGTTACCCAATGTTTTGTGCAACAACAGAATCGTTCTTCAAAGGTAATAAAGATCTTCAGCAATGATGGTGGGAGACAGTCAGCATGAAGAAAAATACACTGAGATTTCAGTATATCACAGAGCAGCCTGAGACACTTGGAGGATGAAACTGGAAATATACAACGCACATTACAAAACAAGATGCAACTTAAAGGCACTTAAAAAAAATCAAGCCCACTTCTATTTCTTTCCCCTCCATTTAAGAAACACTATAGTTCTTTACCGGACACTTGAGAACAAACATCTTAACCCACAGGTCAGGATTTGTCAGGATCTGAGCTACTAAAACTATCTTTGTCGGACAGCAAGATACTTGGACATCAGCACCAGTAGCTAAAACATTTGAACACGGTTACATCAACTCCTTTTTGCTGAACCCAACATAAGTTGTGCAACGTTTCAGCCGCAAACTTTTTGGTCAGGCTGACAAAATATTTAAAAATTAAGGTCAGAGTTGGGGAAAGGACAACGAATGAAAACACTTTCTGGAAGACTTCATTTCAGTAGCTGTTCATGATTCAGAATGAATTTTGACTAATTGTAGAAGTGGCTTTTCACAGTGCACTGCTCTGACTTGAGCCAGGACTGCAACTGTTTCTACAGGTACTTTAAAACCAAAGCATTTCAGCCTCCTAGGACTTGCAAAACCCATTCCAATTCAAGTGCTAAGTGCAAGGGAAATAGAAAAGGAAAACTGAGTATTTAAACGACACTGCAAACTTCTTTTTCCAATTTTAAAACCTCAAGATTAACAAATGCCATTGTCATTACTCAGCTTGGTCTAGATACTGGCTTCTCTGTTGAAGACTCACACGGTAGGGTTTCTGTCACACACTCCATCAGGAATTCACCCCGAGATGAATAAATCCCTCAATGCAAAGTCCTGCAGATTAGGAATTTCCAGACCTTCTTCTGAACAGTGGCACCCCACAACTCCTGTGCTGGGAGGGACACAAAGCAGCAGCATCAAGTATCTCTGTGACCTAACCTCGTTCTTCCTGTGTGATTAACAGGGCATCAGCAGGGGCTCTGCCTCCTACCTCACCACCCTCCCTTCCACACATGCTCTCTTAAATATATGTTAAATCTGAAATGTTATCTGGTTATTTGCATAATTCTTAAAGCTTGAACCCCACTCTCTACGCTCATGTCAGCCCTATAGTACAGACTAGGCTCTGTCAAATTAATATTTATATCTGTGCTAATTAATAGTTAACTCCAGCCACATAACTACAAAATTGCTAATAGTGCCATTAATAGATAGAAGCTCCCTTCCTTTCCACACAGGTGTCACATCCAGTTAAACAACAAAGTGCCTACGAGAAATGCAAATCTGCAACCACACTGCTATAGCAAGTATGAAAACTCAAGTGTATAAATATCCTTACTCTTGGGAAAAAAAAATCTAAATAAGTCTTTTTTTCTAAATAAAAGGGTTGTACTACCTTTCAGCTGCTACTTACAGAAACAAATCTTACCTTACCCTTAATTTGGGGAAGCTTCACTATTTATAAGGGACTTTGGGGTAAAATACAGTCCAAAGGAGAAGAAATTGTTCATAAATTTGATGCATGCACCTCATCCAGCCGGACTCTAATGTTTTTTAACATAAGTAAAATATTGAGCTTGGCAGAAGCTCCTAAGGCTGTGGAAGGAAAATAACGTTCTTCGTTCCTTCACCTTGTTCCATGGAGTTTATTCCTTTCCCCTCATACTTCTTCCATCGCTAACAACTCCATGGAAGTTGGGATAACCTCCGAGGGACCCGGCTGCCTTTCCCAGCGATGCACTTCCATTGCAAAGCGCAGCTTGAACACGACCGCACGTTCCCCAGCCCTCTACGGCAGCATCAGACTTCACCAACACTCCAAATAAAAATAAATAAGTTAAAGAGGAAGAGGAGGCTCTCGAAAGGCCACACTCGCGTGCACGCCCCACACACAGACCAGAAATAACCCGTTTTACTCCCCCCTCGGCCTTCCTTGGCCAGGCTCACTCAATTAGGGCTTTTTTTTTTTCCTCCTCCTAAACTGCCGCAGACACTTGCCAAGATTAAACATTTGTGCTTAATCATTCAGAAAGTTAAAGATTAGGTACCGTAATGCAACACTTCGTAAAAGATAAAAAAAAAAAAAGGGGAAAAAAAAGCAGAAATCTCTAGTTGAGCAACAGTTCAAAAACCCCACTGAAATGCAGTAAAAGCTGCCGAGCACACCCGCTTCAGCCTCGCTTCCATCGCGGTGTCATCCCCCAACGCCGCGTTTCGCATTTTTAATTCCGCAGCTCGCGACGACCCCAGACCCGCGGCCGGGGCCGCGAGACCCCCCGCCCCGCGCCGGGCCGGGCTGCGCGGGGGCCGAGAGGGGAACAACC